>JALPQI010015436.1:0-24948 GCA_025490895.1 Thaumatotibia leucotreta
TTTGACAATATGTATCAGGTAACGTTTAAAGATGAATGAATTTGTAACAAGATGAGACATTATGCATTACCGTAGGTCTTATAGTTTCGGAGATTCGAGACTTCAAATAGTACCCTGTTTTGTAAACTAGATAAAATGTTGAGTTTTGCTAACGTTATTGGTTTAATATCGCCTTACCTAATTATGCTACGAAAAACATGAAATAATTTTCTTATAGCGCAATTAATATTCGTTCATTTAAGGGTAAAATCAGGTCAGTAAACTTTGTAATTGAAACTAAAAACGCGAAATTCAAAAAGCAGGAGGTCCGCTATCTAAGTTTTTCATACAAATGGCAAGTCGTGTTGCAAAGCTGCAATTTTTGTATATTATAAAGGCTCTATAGGGATGTACAAAAATGCATATTACAAGAAGAAAAAAAAAAGCATTTAGGTATAGGACGTAAAAAACTGAAAAAATCGGACTTTTTTTAGTTTTTGACGTTTAACTAAAAAACTATCACTTTTTGATACTAATTGCTATAAAACTATGAAAGAATATTAAATTTGAAAGGATTTGAGCTACCTTGCATTACCCTAAATTATATAGATTTAGAGATACGACATTTCAAAATGTGCCATTCATTAAGTTAAGAAAATAAATGCATGTTTTGAAGCCTCGTTTAACCCCAACTATAAGACTTACAGTAATTGTTATCGGCTCAATTTATTCGAAATTTAATGTAATTATTATCTAGAATTACTTTTTTTTCTTAGCGCGAACGTTTTGCCAATATTTAGTGAATAGCTTTAACGTAACCTAAAATTTGTTTATGTTTTGATAAAAGGGCACTTTATGAAATGTCGTATCTCAAAATATATATAACTTACGGTGATGCAACGTAGCTCAAATCCTTTCAAATTTAATGTTCTTTCTTAGTTTCATAGCAATCAGTATCAAAAAGATAATAGATTTTTAGTTAAACGTCAAAAACAAAAAAAAGTGGGATTTTTTTTCCGTTTGTTACGTCCTATGCCCAAATTATTTTTTTGTTTTTCTTTTAATATGCATTTTCGTATATATCTATAAGGCCTTTATAATATACCAAAATTGCAGCTTTGCAACTCGACTTGCGATTTGTATGAAAAACTTAGATAGCGGGCCTCCTGCCTTTGGAATTTCGGGTTTATACTTTCAACTACAAAGTTCACAGACCTTATTTTACCCTTAAATTAAAGGTTATTAAGTGCGCGATAAGGTCATTATTGTATGTTTTTCGTAGCATAATTAGGTGAGGCGATATTAAGTCGAAAACGTTAACAAAACACAAAATTGTATCTAGTTTACAAAAAGGGGTACTTTTTAAAGTCTCGAATCTTTGAAACTATAAGACCTACGGTAATGCATGTTAGCTCAACTTGTTCGAAATTTATTAGTCTTTAAACGTTTATTTACATATGATATCAAAAAACGAAAGGTTTTTAAATAAAAATCAGAAACTAAAAAATGGCCGTAAATTTCGCAGTTTTTCACGTACTACCCAGCTAGCACAACTTTTTTTTGCTTGCAAAATATGGCTTTATACTGTCCTATGGTGTCTAAACAACATACCAAAAATGCAGCGATACTACTTGATTTGCGAGTTTAGGGTTAAATTATGTACGATTTGACCGTACTATGTTTTCACTGAGGCGTTACGGAAGACTAGTTTTATTACATTATTAATAGTAATTGGTGTTCAACGGGGTTTTTACGGTAATATTCAATTAGGTAAATTAATTGTAAATAGCTACGTGGAAGGATTTTCTAGCATCCATCTAAAACATTCCATACGAGTTTCCTATAATCCATGCAAGTATGTAAATTTATGGCGCGTAGTGTCTTTATAGGCGACATAAATATAAAGTAAGTATTTATACACCAATACAATTCAAAACGGCTATATAGGATATAGGAAACTACGAGTAAGAATCTAAGTACAGGAACCAATATCAGTTGCAACTTTGTATCAAGTGCAGTCAAGTGGATCAAGTGCAATGGAAAAGTATATTATGAATCAAAATTACATAAAAATATGTCTCAGTAGACCGTATTCCCATGTAATAAAATTGTCGTACCATATTTATGTATGTGTGGATTCATTCGTTTCGTAGTCACTTGACTGTACGGTCGGCTCTAATAATATGTATACAATTTTGATCCTAATGCCTTTGACATAAGTTCCGAAATGTATACATATTATTAGACGTGACTGTATATCTAAAATGCAAATTACTTTGTTGGATTGTTAATTACTATGATTAGTGAAGCGCATCTAGCCTTGAACTGAACATTTTCAGTTGCGTCATTCTGCTATCTATAGAACCATGTATCGTAGAATATGACCTGCAATTTATGTTACATACTTTTTAATACTTTCTTACATTACTTTGTAGCGTTAAATATTATTACCTAATCTAACTATGTTGCTATTCATTAGCGTATTACGATACCGGTGCAAAACAGTAAATAATAATTTTTTCCTAAGTAGTGTGCAAAAACGAACTTTGCGCACGCTTCACGCGCAGTAATTTCTCTTTTTGACGCAGTTGTTATGAAAAAAATCGTCCCTTACACGTGCAAAAACTTTTTTTAACTCGGGTGATTGTCGCCCTCGTTTCACTCGGGCTCCAACTTTCACCCTCGCTTAAAAAAAATTTTCCGCACTAGTTAGGAAATGTAGTATTTTTCATTTGTTGACATAAGCACGTAGCATGTTATTACTTACAGGTAACAGAATCAAAATTTTGTACTGAATAGTAAAATGCTCAAGACATTAAATGTTCATGAGAGGTTTCATTGAAAGGGTACTTTCAATGAAACCTCTCATGAACATGCTCCGACGTTCTTATTACAATTTATAAAGGTGCGTTCAAACCAAAAGAGCATTCGCTATTCTAACCCCCCAGGCCCCCACTCTACGAAATTCGATCGTTACACAAAACGTGATCGGTTGATTTCATAGAACGGGGGATAGAACAGCGAATGCTCTTATGGTTTGAACGCACCTTTACGGACTTAGGTGACACGGGACTCTAATTATAGAGTACCTACATTAACACACCTTTTTTTTTCACTTGTGGGTAAGTATATTTGTAGTTAGTACGTAGTACATGGTGCCGCATGCAAATTTAATTGTTTCACCTGGCTAATAACATTGTGAAAAAAATGTAAATAAGATTTGCTTTCATGCTATCAAGTCATATTGTATAATTTAAGGTATTATCTTGAATAGACATCGTCCCTTGACAACGCTCTACATAGTAATAGTAATAGTCTATGTAGAGTAAGACGAACCTAGGTACACATTAAATTGATTTTTTACCTGTCTTGTAACAGCAAACCTTGCCACCTGCATTTGTTTACGCGAATTTTTTCGTCTAAAATGACAAGGTCGTAAGTGCTATATTTTTCCTTGGGAGGGCAGCGCAGGTTGACGGTTAAGGCTGCGCCGGCGACCACGCATTTCCACGCTAGCCCCACTCCCGCGCAGCCGTTCGGCGCCGTGTCAAACGGCGTCTCACTCGACCGCGTGCGATCGATCCTTACGATTTCCGAATTACTTTACGAACTTTTCTCAATGAAAAGTATTATTTAAAAGTTCTATTGACTAACGAGTTGTGGTGAAGTGAAGTGGTATTGTTTAGGAAGTATTTTCTCTGTGATCGCTTCAGTGTTTCAGTGATAATTCAGTGTTTGTGACAATTTTACTGTTTTTTATAATCGTATCCCGGAGCCTTTTAGGCTGTTTTATCCTTATTCGGAAAGGTAAGTTTTTTTTTTCAAAATATTAGTTTCCATAAATATTAATGATTTCGCGTTTTTACCTGCACTTATTTTTAGTTTTCCCCTGTTTGGTATTGCGTATTCAAATACAGTTTATTAAATCAAATGGTCCCACTTATTAGATCAAAAACAAATATATCTAGGTACTTCCTGGTAGGTATAGGGTAAAAACATCGCCCAGTGTAATTATTAAATCAAACATCATTAATATTCCAACAAGTGTCGTCTCATCTTAGCTTCTAAAATTATTAAACGACGATGTAATTCTTTTTTTTGCAATATTGTTTTTTGAGATGGCGAAGTAACGCTAACAGGTTTACACCCACGTTATTTACCGAAGACATGTGCTATTATAATGACGCAAGTGCTTAAATATAGTTTTCCCGCCGACGAAGAAAAGGCTGTTATAACACCAGTTACGAGCGTATTGTATTGGGTAGAAACGAGTATCTTTCTTGACCGGTTGCTGTTGTTTATGTGAATGACATATCTGCATATTTAACATTATAATATCGCCAAATAGTGGACAGCCTGGTGCCATAACTATAACTTTAAAGGAATTATGTAGGCGGTAAGTGTTACGTTACCTGCTTATTCTTGTTATCGGAACTAAAATACGTTTATATAGCACCCACACATCATCAAGGATTTTGTATGTTAATAAGGTCCAAAAATTACATTGATGATCAAATCTGTCAAATACCTACGCAGTTACTGGTTTCTTGTTGATCTATTTGATATGTATAGGGAAAATCAAACCTTGAATGACAACATTTTAAAGATATTTTTATATGATTAAGTAAATGCCTATTGACATTTCGATATGATTAAATGCAAAATGAAAACATTAATATAAACTTAATAATTAAGCCAGATTCATAAACCTATCCCTCAGTTAGGGCTACGTCCAAAAGACTATTAAGCTGTAATATTTCCCTGATAAGCCCAGGCTTTTAGTTATATTTAGTCCCAAAAAGCACTTTTTATTTTTTATTGTTATATTATTTATTTATTTACTAGCCTATTTGAGTGTCCCACTGCTGGGCAAAGGCCTCTCCCCTGACTCTCCATGACTCCCGATTCCATGTCTCTTCCGGCCAGTTGTTCCGGAAGGTATCAAGGTCGTCCCGCCATCTCCGCTTGGGCCTGCCTCGCCCGCGCCTCGTTTCCGGCATCCACTTGGTGGCTATGATAGCCCACCTATCCGGATGCATACGGTGGACGTGGCCGGCCCAATCCCATTTGAGCCTAGCGGTTCTTCTGCCTACGTCAGCGTATTGTTATATAAAATGTATTATACGATGACTCTTAAATGAAGATTGCAAATAAGTTCTATTTTGGAGAGTTTTATGGTTTTATTCTTTCCGATCTCTCAATTATATTTTCTCATTTGTCCAACGCTTAAAAAATGCGTAATCGCCTCCTCGCTGTTGTGTAGAGAAAAAAAATCGGACTTAAAAAACACAAAAAGGTGGGTCGAAAAATATGTACCTTACAAAGGAACAAACTACTTTCGTTTGCATATAAGTAAGATACTCAATTATCTCCATATTAAAAAACGGCCTTACAATTTGCATTTAGGGCCTAAAGTTATTAGGCCAAACGTAGCCTACAGCCTACCAACGTCAACACTCACCGTACATGGAAATGCAATGGCATAGCTGTGACTGACGCATGTACTGATTCACACAGTAAAGTCGTGAGTGCTATGTCTATTATACACACATAGGCTGTTTTGAATGTAGACTAGGCAGGTGCCCATTTACGTCGTGGATTATTATGCCTAAGCATTACCATAACCACCTTCGTATTGTTGGTGTCAGGCCACAGTTTAGCACCAAATCTGCACTTGGTTCAATTCCGGCCTTTCAGGGATGTAAATAACTGTTTATGTACGTATTTTAAAGCTCATTGCACGTCATCTAATTGTCTCTAGTCGCCCATTGGCCAAATATAAAAGTAATACAGGTTGCACTAATAACTGTACAATCGGATATTAATAGGATAAACAAACATAATATGTAATTAGTCGTTGATAACAAGGGGTATAAAGGAGTTCATCCACGAATGATTATAAAACACGTTCGGTAGGGCTATCTGCTAATCTCGTTAGGCTAGGCCTGTTCCTGTGAAATAATGGTAAACAATCCTAGAGACTTGATAATAAGGTTTCACTATAGGTACATAACCTTCCACAATATCTATAGGATAAAAGGCAACCACAAATGGGCAATCATATTCGTATTCATCCTCTTCAGCTACGCTCCAAACAATGTATACCGTGCACTAGAAAACAAAAAAAATTAAACAAAACTAAAAACTTGACTTATTCCAAAATAAAGCACTCTCAGAACACAATATCGGTCTTATCACTAGGTTAAAATCTAGTTAAAATTATTGATATTTGTTTAGTATTAACGTAAAAATAAATCTACAAACGTGTCAAAAACAACAAATGCTATTGAAAGTTCATGAAGTCAACCATATAATGTTTAATTTTTTTTGTTTTCTGCTGGCGCCCGGTATAAAGGTGCATTCAGACCAAACGAACATTTGCTATTCCAACCCCCTACTCTACGAAATTCGATCGTTACACAAAACGTGATTCGTTGATTTCGTAGAGTGGGGGATAGAATAGCGAATGCTCATTTGATCTGAATGCACCTTAATATGCGTTTGTGTTGTCAACTAGTCATCCGCGCCCGCGCAGGAAGTCGCACAATGTCCTAAACGGTTGATCAGCTGGACACTTGCATAACCTTTTGTGCTAGGATGCGCCAACTGCAGGTTAAATGGTCGTTGATGATGTATAATAATACCTACCTATCTATCTCTATATCTCATATTTTAACGGCACGAGTTGCGTACGCAAAGCTGCGACGCCAACGAAAACCCAAGATAACGAAAGTCCAATCGTAACGAAAATCAAGCATGTGACAGATATTTCGTCTTTCTGATGAACGTTTGCATCTATGTACAGTTGAATACACAAGTGCGAACTCATTTTGAATTTAAAGCTGGGTACACACTGCACTCACAGGTATCACAAAAAATATTGGCATTTACCTGGGCATGTGATTAAATGGAATAGAAGACCCGAAATATGATACCCAATTTAATGTCAAAGGTCTTTCACCTGCATCAGTACCATGTCAATAAACAGAACGACTGTCAAAATAAATAAAAAAACACCGATCATCGCACTCGCGCCCACTGTCGGAGCGGACTGTCATTATTTTTAATCGAATATAATGACGCCTCCGCCTAATGTTTTGTGTCAGATTTTTTGTTAAACATAATAATTAGAATCCTGAAACATATACAATAACGCTTTTTGTGTTACTATAATAGCTATAGGCAATTAGATGACGGAGACTTGCGGTCCCAAGTTCACTAAAGTACCTACCTAATCTACTTATGTATCTACCTATGATTACCTCGCTGACTATGTAAACAATAGACATACCTGACAATTATTAATTGATGGGAAGTAAAACTATTAGGTTACTGTAATTTCTGAAACAGTCGTAAATTACCAATACCCCATGTATCTTGTGGCCATGTTGATGCTTAGGTACTATAGCGTTCAAAAGAGCCTGGGCAATCGAACAAAACTATCGTTTGAAGCTAAATTGAGCGCCACCTTTGTGGGATTGATGTAACAAGGCTATTACAGATGTAAAGGTAATCTTAGTAGTAATGTTAGCTGTCCCTAGATGGCGTTGATAGTCAAAAAACTAAAAAAAATTGTGCACACAGATTTAAACTTTATTTATAACTCCTCGAGTATTCTGACGAGACTTATTCTTTTCTACTTACTGACTTATCTTTTTTTTAGGATACTTTTTGTTTTTTTTATTGTCATTATTGAGACATTATTAAATCTGTTCAAACATCCTGTGTATTTTGAATTCACCCACCGGAGCGTAGCGTAACCGGAAAGCCCTTTTTGGCCAAGATTTAAAAAAACACAAATTAGTTTAATATTCGTGGGATACGAACCTGGGCACTCTAGTTTAGAAGCCGTATGCGCAAACCACTGAACCAAAGTGTTATTAGTAAAGCCGCCGAAATATAACGTCAGTTGAAACCTTGGTATATTATCCGTAAAATATGCTAAGGGAATTACAGTTTTATTACCATAAGACTAACGTTAGAATGGCATATCAACGTTTCAATATATTGATAAAAATGTATACTATAAAAACGTAGGAGGGTAAGTTTAAGTTTTCTAAATACCATACTAGTGCTGATTTTTTTCTTAATCAAAGCTTCATCGCATGTTCCTTTGTCTGCTACCGTATACGATTGAAAGTGTATTACCGTTACTAGCTGATTATAAGAATGAGTTCTTCGTGCAATATTGATATGATAACCAGATCGCAAATAATTGCCTTGCATAAGAAAGGCAAAAATAAATCAGAGATTGCTAGAGAAACAGGTGTCAACGTAAGTAGTTTAATTTACTTCTTTTCGGTATTAAAATGTTTGCATTATAATTTAATAATAATTATATTATATTTTTTACACTTGTTTCAGAGGAAAACTGTTTCTTTATGGGTAGATCGATACCAAGGAGAAGGGTCTTTGTCCCACCGGCATAAAACTGGAAGACCACGCCTCATTGACACACAGCAACGTCAGTTGATAGTGCGGGAATATGAGGAAGACGGATTTAGGCCCACAAGACACTACGCCGGTTTGTTTGGCACAAGTCCGCTTACGGTTCGTCGTGTGCTTCATGAGGAAGGCATCCATCACCGCAGACATGCCATCAAACCTTTGTTGACGGATGCTCACAAAACGGGAAGGTTACAGTTTGCTCGGGACCATCTTCTTGACGACTGGACTAGTGTCGTCTTCACTGACGAGAAGACTTTTAAATCCAGTCAACACGGACGCCTGAGCTTGTGGCGTCGAAATAATACGCGATACGACAACGATCATGTCGTGCCCAACATGGAATCGGGGCGTATCACAGTGAACATGTGGGGTTGGATGAGTGCAGCTGGTCCGGGAGAACTTGTCAAAATACCTAGCCGTGTAAATAGTGAACATTATGTAGAAGTGTTGGAGGAGACCATGTTACCTACAGTTCGAAATGTGTATCCAGAAGCAGAATTGCCGTTGGTGTCGTTTGTGCAAGATAATTGTCCTATACACCGTTCGCGTAATGTCGAAGAATGGTTTGGAAAACACAAAAATAATATTAAAGTTATTTCCTGGCCTGCTAGATCACCGGATTTAAATCCGATTGAAAATGTATGGGGTGTTATTGTCCAACGCTGGGATAATAAAAATGAAAGGACCCCGGAAGCGTTGGAAGCACATTGCTTAAAAATATGGGAAAGTATTCGTGGTTCAGATTTATGTTCAAATTTAATAACATCAATGCGTTCCCGATTACAGGCAGTTATTGATAACGAGGGGGGTTACACCCGATATTAAATAATATAAAAAATACACTTACTGGACTTGTTAAAGTCGAGTAAGTATATTTTTAACATTGTTTAAAAATATTTTATCAATAAGATAATAATTTTCTTAGGCTACGAAACAGTGGTGTTTAAAAAAACTACTACCTAAATAAGACAATTATTGACTCCCTTACTTTAAATTTCTCGATTACAATGACATGTAACAGTGAAGGAAGTTTAGTAGTTTGTATTTTTGATTAATAGTAATAAATAATAATATTTATAACACTTTCCAGCTGGGATTTATGTAAGCACAACGGAACGTCGAATTCTAGGATTGGTAAGTTAAGTCAAAACTTTTGATTCCCAAAAATAGTGATGGATGACAATCTATAAAATCTACTAATTGATTTTTATTTTTTAATTAATAGTAATAGTCTCATAAAACAAATCGTAATTATTGTTTATTTCAGTTGCTAAATAGATATTACGGTTGCCAATACCTTTAAGTAGTTTTATTGAGGCGAAGTTTCAATCTTTTTCCGTTTTCGGAAATGATACTTAAGCTTAAACCTCAATAAAAAGTAAACAATATTGCCTAATTATAAATCTTACACTTTTTTTACGGTGTAAATTAGTTAAATTAAAGCACACCTCGTATTCAAAATGTGTTTAATTTCCAATCAACGTTATAAACACTGCTCACTTAATGTGTTATTTATTTAACCAACTCATGCCATTACATTATCCTAAAATAATAAAATAGTACTTGATTATGGATTTTTCTTTAGATAGTTTGTTTACAATGTTATCAATTTCTATTGATGGTAACTTTTAGTGAATTATTTCAAAAGATGGTATGTCTTAGCACATAACTCGTTGAAAAATTAAATGTAAACATGAAATCGCTCAATAGCTTGAAGGTAATTTAATTTCAGAACCTTACTTATCTTGTAGTATAATAGTTATTTAAAGTTGCCGATTTCTAAAAATGAACATTTGATAGTTTAGAAATGAGCCTTATATATATATGACGTTAAGGCTATCGGAAAAATGGTGAGTCTTACCCTCATATTAATAAGGATTAATCTATAACTGTGAAAAGTTCATTCTTAGAAATTGGCAAATATAATAAAAAAATATGTTTTAGCTTCCATTGTGCAGTCATAAGATTTATTATTATGTTTTGGTTTGAAATAAATACGCCTTGTAGATAAAGTAATAAAATATATAGGGTTAAAATCAGATACAGCTTTTGTATTTCTTTTAATACGTATTATCATTCATAAGTGCAACTGCAAATTGATTAAACAGCGTTTTTTGCTAACAAGACATAAATTATTTATTAAGATTAAGATTGGTTGTAATTTGTAATTAATTAATAAAAAAAATAAAAAAAATGAATTGTCCTATTTTTTTGTGTTTTTATCCGTTAGCAATTCCTGAATAAACACAATAAGTACCGTAAAACTACCTAACTAAACTCCAAATGCTCCCAACAAGAAGATTGGGACTGACGTTTATTAAGAATTGAAATTGTGGACTATTATATATATTATATATATTATATATATAGTTGCAATATTGGACCATAGTTAGGTGATTTTACGGTATTAGACCATAGTTTCGGGGGCGTCAGCCTCCGTAACCTAGTTGATAGTAACCTTGCCTACGAAGCTGGAGGTTCCGGGTTCGAATCCCGGCGAGGGCATTATTTGTGCATTTATTTATCACAAATATTTTGTTCCTTGGTCATGGCTGTCTATGTATTTAAGTATCTATATCTTTCTATCTATTATATGTATATGTATATCGTCGCTTGGTACCCACATCACAAGCCTTAATTGAGCTTACCGTGGGACTAGGTAGATTTGGGTTAGATGTCCCAAGATATTTATTATTATTATTTATTCCCACAAGTGGTAACAACTGGGAATTAAAAATCGTGGGATTTCTTTTTCCCAGTAGATACCAGTGGTATCATACCACCAAATATTAAAGTGGTAACAGGTGGGAAAAAATCTCAGTTGTTACAACTCGTGTCATGTGAAACGAGAGGTTTTACGGGGTATCGAAGGTGGCGGAGTCAAAGCCGATAACTCGAGAAAACCGGACCTCGAATAAACCTTTCAATGAAAAAATATCTCGACTTATCGGGTTTGGCCACTCAGCTCTCGATATAATGAATGTAAAGTGAACCTTTCTAGGTTCGCTCTTCTGAGCATTCTTGCGTATGAATTCAACTAGAAAATCGTTGCTATCCTCAAGCGGAACAATAGGCCTTTACCAATTTGACAATCACAAATCAGCAGTAGCAACATGCCGATAGCTACTTACGAGCAGTGAGTAGGTAGCTATCGGCGAGTTTATTCTTCGCGGGCGAGTGAATACTCTTAGAAAATTTACTCGTCGGCAGTCTGAACAGCTAGTGATCAACTGTACTAAAATATGTCTGTAACTTTTACTGTGTTCCCTAGGCGAAGAAATACTGGATAGCCCATCGTTTAATAATATTGGGTCTCTGGTTGAATTGAAATGGGTGGGTAGCACTACACTAGGCTAAATACCGCCTGACCGAGTGATCGATTTTTATTCACCTACGACTATGAATGAAATATCAATTCAAAACTGTTTACATAATACATAGATATCAGGTGATTACATCGATTCAGAAAGTTATTTGACTGGTTGAAACTACTGATACTTGGGTCTATTTAAGATTAAAATAAGGTAAATAATTTTGACGTGTCTTAATGATTATTCAAAGTGATTGAACCTGTGGAATGTTGCCTTATTTATATTAATTATAGAATAATCGGACCAATATGTAAATAATTATAAAATATTATTACATATTTGTAATGAACTATTTTTGAACGGTGTTTTTTAGTAAACTGACATTTCGAAAGCGCTCATCTTCTTTCTAATGATTTAAGAATAAACATAATTATTTATAAATGTGGTTTTATTTATTTACCACAAAGGTATACTAAATAATATTATTAGGTAGATAATATTCATTATTTAAAATATTTTAATAATCAGAGAGCCTACAGCGAACTATAAATATCGTTAATTTCAAGTATCTGTCTCTGTCAAGTTGAAGACGCCTTTATTAGAGTGACAGAGATAGATGCTCGACATTTACGATTCTCCAAGTTCGCGGTAGACCTTATAAATAGTTCATTGCGCTTCGCCAGCAGCGCCATCTAGTGTGGATAAGACAACCTATGCTAACAGAGCTCAAGCGAGCGCATAGGAAAGTCGCCCTAGAGGTGTCCACGCTATTTTGAACCCGATAGTACCATAAATCCTTTCATGATGATATTAATGATTCTATTGATTATTTTAAGTAGCGAACATCGACTAAAATACTTCGTAACTGTCCCGATTTCCACTCATATTTTAGCAAGTAACGAGACTTAATCAAGTACCTAGTACCTACTTATCCTGCCCTGACGTTTTGGGCATGACATTACGTTTTGTGATCACAGGTTGACAAATAAAATAAAATATAGTTACGTGAACGAGTTTTCGGATCTTACCATAATATTCAAGCACCTGTCATTGGACAGAAAAATAACATCTCCGACAAAATTATGACGGCTTCACAGGGGACATAAAGTCAAAATTTTATCGACGCTCTCGTAACATATCAACTGCCTATTAAGTCAACCCAAGTTCCAAGACTAGCTGCTTTGTCATTGCAAATGTTTTAATTCTAATTGAGTGCACCGTCATGACGACCTTGCGATGCCGAGTTGTCTGCTCAAATGCACCTACGTACATGAATTGATGAAGCTCCAGCGAGGAATGTCAGGGACGTACTTAACGTATAGTCAAGGGTATAAATATGTGAACAATCATCATTAGATTCCTTCCCTATTTCCATGCCATAAGGTGAACTTGTATATATATATAAATAAATAAATAAATAAATAAATATCTTGGGACATCTTACACAAATCAACCTAGTCCCACGGTAAGCTCAATTAAGGCTTGTGATGTGGGTACCAGGCGACGATATATACAGGGTGTTTGGTAGCTGGGTGCAAAGCTTTAAGGGGGAGATACACTAGACCATGCTGAACATATTCACCCAAAATTTGATTTTTTTTTGCGATTTTTTGATTTTTAAGGGAACTTTTACGATTTTAGTATGAAAAACCCAAAATTGGTCAATTAAATGCTAATAACGTCCAATCCAAACAGAAATGTCCTTTTTTTTATTATTTTGGCAGTCTAATGTGTCCTTGATTGTACCAAAGTAATTTGAAGCACCATTGTGCCCAAAAAAATTATGTGCAAAGCATTTAAACTTTACAAAAATTAAAAACAAAAAAAAAATCTTACTTTTGATGTCATTTAAAAAAATAAATAAAAAACCTACAGGTATTCAGATATCTTTAAAAACATGCTTGGTTATTGCCCTCTCATTTGAGGTATCATTTATCTAGCTGAGTCTTAAACTTTTTTAACTAAGGTGCCTGAACCAGTTCAGGGTCGTGAATATGGATTTTCTTAGAAATAAAAAAAATGGTTTGTACTGTAATTTTTTTTATTACTGATGTTCAAAATGGCCTCCATGATTACGTATACACTTTCTACAACGTTTTCGTACTTCTTTTGTGGTTATTTTCAATTTAATTTCCTGTTTCATTACTTCAAACGCTGCCATTATTCGCTGAAGTAATTCTTCCTTTGTGGTGATTTCCGTTGTGTATACGAGCTCTTTTGCCCGACCCCATACAAAAAAATCCAAAGGGGTCAGGTCGGGCGATCTGGGAGGCCAGGGGATGGGTCCGTCTCTACCGATCCAGCTGCCAGGAAAACATTGGTTAAGGTGTTCGCGAACGTTTACAGCCCAATGTGCTGGGCATCCATCTTGCTGAAATATGATTGGTTCGTCCGCGTCCATTGGCACTTCGGCATCATCAAGTAACATTGGCAAGTCGTTTATTATGAACTCGAGGTAATTTGGCCCATTCAAAGTGTCGGGCAAAATGTGTGGGCCAGCCGATGTGCGTCCGATGACTCCGATGATGTTTTCCTGGCAGCTGGATCGGTAGAGACGGACCCATCCCTGGCCTCCCAGATCGCCCGACCTGACCCCTTTGGATTTTTTTGTATGGGGTCGGGCAAAAGAGCTCGTATACACAACGGAAATCACCACGAAGGAATAATTACTTTAGCGAATAATGGCAGTGTTTGAAGTAATGAAACAGGAAATGAAATTGAAAATAACCACAACAGAAGTACGAAAACGTTGTCGAAAGTGTATACGTAATCGTGGAGGCAATTTTGAACAACAGTAATAAAAAAAATTACAGTACAAACCATTTTTTTTTATTTCTAAGAAAATCCATATTCACGACCCTGAACTGGTTCAGGCACCTTAGTTAAAAAAGTTTAAGACTCAGCTAGGTAAATGATACCTCAAATGAGAGGGCAATAACCAAGCATGTTTTTAAAGATGTCTAAATACCTGTAGGTATTTTATTTATTTTTTTAAATGACATCAAAAGTAAGATTTTTTTTTGTTTTTAATTTTTGTAAAGTTTAAATGCTTTGCACGTAACTTTTTTGGACAGGACACAATGGTGCTTCAAATTACTTTGGTACAATCAAGGACACATTAGACTGCCAAAATAATAAAAAAAAATGGACATTTCTGTTTGGATTGGACGTTATTATCATTTAATTGACCGATTTTGGGTTTTTCATACTAAAATCGTAAAAGTTCCCTCAAAAATCAAAAAATCGCAAAAAAAAAACAAATTTTGGGTGAATATGTTCAGCATGGTCTAGTGTATCTCCCCCTTAAAGCTTTGCACCCAGCTACCAAACACCCTGTATAATAGATAGATACATATAGATACTTAAATACATATATGTACAACCATGACCAAGGAACAAATATTTGTGATAAATAAATACACAAATAATGCCCTCGCCGGGATTCGAACCCGGAACCTCCTGCTTCGTAGGCAGGGTCACTACCAACTAGGCTACGGACGCTGACATATATATAATCTTAACTGTACTTGTACTTGTATATGTAGCTCGGAACTTGAATTATTTTGTTAGAACCAACCATAGAAAGCAAATTCAGAGATATAGGTACATGTCACAATGTTTTATATTGAAAGAATGAATGTTTTCGTGTAAATTTAAGTGTAGGCAATGTATGCTATCTGAAGGCGAAAAATAAGTGATGCTTATTTATTTAATAATTAAACAGCGATATTGTTCACTGGTTTCCATAATAAAGAATGTGGTAGATAAGTTAAAAAGCTCTAGGGCGGAGCGTACCAAAAAATAAGAATCGCATAGAATATCTATAACATATTATGTATGTGTGATGGTGATGGCTAACGAGTACATTCTTCAACAGTCAGAAAAACACATACTAACTTACCTACGTACTTCCATTTTTTCTTGTCAAACTAATTGAATGGTAGGTTAGGTCAAGGTCTTGTCCTACTAAGTCTATCATTACTCTTCCTGTGAGAAATGTTGCACCATTCGTTTGTTTGATATATATATATAACTATATATGTGCCACTCTTACGTCGACAGCTACAACATTTTAGGCTGGAAATGGTTGGGCTTTTATCGGATAAGATGGAATACACGATGGAATTATTCGTCCTAGTGAATTAAACGCAAAAAATATGCATGTCACGATAAACGATAAAAACCCAACCAGAAAACCCCTGGATTTAAACTAACATATTAAATTTATAACACGATTTTAAGTTAGTACTATGGTTATTTTTTGATTCCTGCGAAATATTACACAAAAAAAATCCTTTGCTGAAACATTTGTGTATATTCTTTAACTAACCACCTAATTAACAAATCCTGTCAGCTCCCTGCGAACTGGCATACCGAAGCTTAGCAAAATCCAAACGAAAAACACTACGAACCGTAATAATTTAGTTCGTAAATGTTTTATTTTCAGATGTTTCGTAAACATTTATTTCTACAATCGTGATAGTTTTAATAAGTCTCAACCGTTCACAGATTAAAGTAATGAGCTTTGAGAAACGAAATAAGTAGGTTCATATTAAAGAAATTAATCATTATGAGAAATAGTTAATTCTAGGTTGCATTAAGTCACTTCCGTTAGATTTTTTAGGGTCCCCTAGCCAAAATGGCCAAAACGGAATCCATAATTATTTTGAGCTTCGTCTGTTTATCCATGGATTAGTTTGCTGACTAATAATCCTTACAAAAACTGAAGCTTGGTGTGACTATACAAAATGTAAATATGTGACAGTAGAAAACAAATAAGAAGATTTTTTCTTTTGAAAATTAGGATGTGTTTTTAATTTTTTACATTTAAGTATACGATATTTATTCATGGTTCATTAATTATAAAGAAACAACAATGATTTATTGGAAAACCAACAACACAGGAAACAATAGTAAAGTACATATTATTATTGCAAATAAAACTACCTACCTATCATTCATTATGGTATCGGTTTACAAGAACAGTTAGCCTGGTTCCTGCACTTGCACTAGGGAAAGCCTGTACTGTAGGCCCCTCATACATATTTCTTCGGCTTATAGAGGTCTGAAAATTATTTTAAACTACTACCTAAGTATAAAAATGTAGTACCGAAATTAAAGCAAAAAAAACCCCCGTCTCGTGATCTTTCTAAGTTCTAAGCTCTCTGCACATCACCTACAGACAAATTAGTTTGCGTTAATTTGATATATGATGTTTATCATTTATCTTTGACGAGAGGCAATTAATTCTGACGCCGTTTTTTCGGCGAGGTTGTCAGCTAGATGCCATCGGTTTTTTCACTCCTTTATTGTCTCGGAACCTACTCGGAGAGCTTGAACAAGACTGTACTCACAATACTCATATCCTGCTTGATAAAAAATAGTTCTTAGAACAAGCTGTTGTTTGTGTTAATCATAGAAAGGAGTTTTTACACTCAAATATCAATAAAACTATGATAAAATTGTTAAATGATGTATTACTATTAGGACTGATTAAAATAAATAAAAATACATATTTTTAATATAGGTCTGTTATGCAGAATTTCTTTATAGGTTAGTTTTATTTAACATAATTAGTTATTTTAGTTCAATTTTTTAAATTTTTTTCGAATAGCTATATGTTAAATATATGGATGAATAGTGTTCTTCTCGTGAATAAGGTTCTTGAGTGGCGGCCACGTACCGGAAGGCGTAGCGTGGGTAGGCCCCCCACAAGGTGGACCGATGACCTGGTGAAGGTCGCAGGAGTCCGCTGGATGCAGGTGGCGCAGGACCGGTCATTGCGGCAATCTTTGGGGGAGGCCTATATTCAGCAGTGGACGTCTTTCGGCTGATATGATGATGATGATGATGAATGTATTTTCGAGTCGCAACCTTAGTGCATTGTTGAAATTTTTATCACCTTCTCTAATAATATGTATCTGATGGCGGATGTCATATAGTCTGTTTAAAAAGAGTTGAATGGGGGCAGAAAATGGAACTAATATTTTAAACTGATTCTAGTGTATAATCAGGCCGACGTATCTTCAAAATAAACTATATTTATTTCTATGATTAATTAATTAGCATTACTCCGTGCTGTCAGTGTAACAAAAACTATAATTTAGCACTGACATCCCTCAAATACTTAAAAAACTCATCATTTACAGACTACCTAAACCATTACTACATATAATCATCAAATGAATAACTTTATTTGGTGCCAACGGGATCATCTAGGGCTTAGGGGATACGTGCGAAAAAAAAGTTGAAAATCCTACCTAACATATATAGGTACATACGAAACAAACTTAGTCAAAAATAAAACTTTTGAAGTTAGTTAGTAAAAGTTGCTGTAATTTAGGTTATTATGGATCCTAAATAAAACATTGTATACGTCACTATCGATTATCGAAGATAATTAACAACAACACGCAAGTTGCTTGAACTGTAGGCATTGTACAACTGTACCGCAATGTTATGTTTACCTCGATTCCACTTCTTCCTAATCGTAAGAGCAAACACACCAAATAGCTGTGCCCAAATACATCAACTACAAAAATAGCTTTCTGGTCTGTTGGCAATTCTGAGAGCGTTATCGAAAAGGAGAAAATGTTCATATTTGTCATACAATCTCAATGTCTAAAAACTTGCAACACTACACAACTAAATAGATTGGTAAGAAGTTAAATATCAATTAAGAATACAGAAGTAGTGCATAATCCTCTCACTTCACATTTTTTTTTTTTATACCACGTCGGTGGCAAACAAGCATACGGCCCGCCTGATGGAAAGCAGTCACCGTAGCCTATGGGCGCTTGCAACCCCAGGGGTGTCACATGCGCGTTGCCGACCCAATAAGAACTTGTACACTCCTCTTTTGAAGAACCCCATACTGTAGTCCAACGGGAAAACCTCGGCAGGGAGCTCATTCCACAGACGGACCGTCCGCGGGAGGAAGTTCCTCTGAAACCGCACGGTGCGCGACCATTTAGGTTGCAAGGTGTGAGGATGAGCGCCCAGTCGGTGGCGAGCGGTGCGATGATGAAAAGTGGACGTTGGCATCATGTCGAACAGTTCTTCAGAGCACAACCCATTGTACAGACGATAGAACACACATAAGGAGGCGAAGTCTCTCCTTAGACTTAAGGGTTCAATACCGCCTGTGAGTCTGGGATCGTCGACTATTCGGACAGCTCGTCTCTGAACCGAGTCAAAGGGTGCAAGCTGGTATACAGGTGCTCCTGCCCAGAGGTGACAGCAATACTCCATATGGGGTCTGACTTGCGACTTATATAACAGAAGTCTTTGCCCCGGAGTAAAGTATCCCCTAGCTTTATTGAGCACCCCGAGCTTTTTGGATGCCAGCGTAGCTTTTCCCTCTAGGTGACATCGGAATTGGACGTCGTTGGAAATGTCGACTCCGACATACATAATATGGGGTATGGAAATTTCCTCTTCAATATCTATCGCATGAAAGTTAATAGAGACTGAAGGATTAATTCGGACATTTTCCTGAAAACACGATGGAAAAAGCCGATGCAGATGCATTCCACGAAAAAGTCCACACCAATGTCAGGTAAAAGCACGGTTTTTCTCAAAATTGTGGGTATATCGAAGTTTTCTTTCGTGACCAGAGGTCAAAAATATATATACTACCTAATAATTCTGAAAAAAAAAACTCGGAATACACTCTGTATACGAATTTATTCTCATAAGAGCTGGAGCCTATTTCCCAAAAGCTTGTAACTGTAATTCAAGCAGAAGTCCTTATCTAATTTTATAGTGAAAAAAAAAGAATACCACTTGTATTCCAAGTTGCAAGCTTTTGAGACATGGATCCTGGTGTGAATGTAGGTCATTTTAATAGTGAGCAGACATACGGTAATACAGTCTGTTGGTTGATGTTAATGAAACCGTCAAATTCATTTCCGATAAAAGTACAAGCAAATAACCGCGTGGGACTAAAGCGTCCGACCATCTGTCAACATTTTAAGCGAGTTCTGGGAATGTTGCATGCAATTTTTACTACAAAAATATTGTAAAACAACCAGAGGAAACGCGGTAAACTTAAACAGATTTTTTTAGTTGATTTTAATATATTTATGAGTATATTACTGCTACGTATTCTTAACTCATGTCATGTACAACCAAACTTTGATAAGATATTACAATATAAGAAATATCGTATTATTATTAATAATTAAATGCACGCCTACTGAGTTAATATATGCGATAGATACGGAAGAAACTTCATGTGCACATTTAATAACTATACTTCATTACCATCATCATCATATCAGCCGAAAGACATCCACCGCTGAACAATTGAACATAGGCCTTAATATTAACTATGTACTTAATAAACAGAAAAGTGAACTTGCATAATCATTTTAAAAGAAAAAAATAGAAACGAAAATCGTAAAACGACTGTAAAAAGAAATCACTTAGGTATTTGTAATAATAGTTTATATCAATAATTTGTTGTCTAGGTACATGGTATGCTGTAATCTAAGCCTCGATTTTCCAATGCACATTGCTTCTGCTTCCGCGAATTCGAGCCACCAACCCTATGTTTACTCCTGCCTGCTACATAGCCATTCAGTAAATAATCAACAATACATTTACCGTTCGCCGCTTTACGTGGTGATTGGTAGTAATCGGGCCAGTTAGCTGCAGGCTTGAGCACATTCCAGCTATGGTCGCGCAAGGTGATTATTAGTGCTGGCATTCCTAACATATAGACATGGGACCCTTAACAGTAAACAGGTATTGAAAGCACGATTATATTTTTTAAAGTATTTCTAAGTTTATCCTCAAAAGGCACTGCAATAACATGTTATTATGATTATTAAATTATAAGATCTGAAAGATTCCCCTTGTGATCGCATATTTTTTGACGTCGTATTTCAATTTATTGTATTTGTACATAAGTAATGACCCTTTTGCAGAAACTTATCTTGCATAAAAATATTTCACATTTATAAACCTTATAATTATAACTTATAAGAGTGACTTCGTCGTCGTAGAATAATAAACCGCGAAAGCTTATCAACTAGGCGAAAAATAGCGTATCCCAACTAACCTTATATTATTTTATAATAATTTGTTACACAATAGCTAGTTTCTGGCATTTGAGTTGAGATTTAGAATAATTGCTGTTGTGGTAAGCAACTTCAACTTAAATAATGATAATAATTATTGACAAAATGATGGTTCGTTGTGGTCATAAAACGTAATTGCTACCGTAGCTATGCAGTCATATTATATTTTACAAATGACCTGACTATTTAGATTTAAGTAGAATAGCTTTGGTCATTGAGCAATGTTTTGTGTAGGAATTCTGCAATATTTAACATTAATGCGATTCCGAATGTAAAGTGAGTTAAGATATCGATAGTGTTCAGTGGCCGTACCGTAAGTTCGCGTTAATAACGACGATGCAGCTCATGGAAGGCATATACTTTGCATAAATTTTAGAAGCAAAATATAAGTACCTACATTGGAGTTTGTGTTATTTGGATTTACAACTATTTTATTGTTTATTTTATAGATATTATGTAAAACTTACCTAATTTATGCGTTACAAATTATTACATACTTAAACGTATCTGCTATACAGGCTTCGTCACTTTCGTCAGGGGGCAATAAACGTAAAATAAATCTGCAACAGGCTTCGTCTCATACAAATCAAACATGGAATTCCGCAACAGGCTTCGTCTTATTATCTATATGTTAACACATAGCTAATGAAACCATCCTGAATCGTACTTTTTTTTTTTACATTGCGCAACCCAAATGTCCCCATTACAACGGCAGCCTCACCGCGTTGAATGGCTAAGGAAATCAACAAGGATAAGGATCGTAGTTGGTGCAACAGCAACAATTACGATCCGGAACGAGGATCATACCACACGTCACACCCCTTATCGGTTTATATATTCAGACTTATGAGCTAAATTATTAATGATAGAAGGATGGATACTGTATGTTATACTTAGGTATGCCACAGAACATGAGATCACTCGGAAGGACTGCTGACAGCTTTAATGACCACAATAGAATTTAAACACTTTATTCCATTATTCATTGTAATATCAATGTTTTTTTTTAAATGTAATGCTACTGTTTTGATTTAATATTTTAATGTAATTTATATAAACATTTCATTTGACATTGATCAAATATAAACACTGATTTATGTTACGTATTGGTATGAATGGTAAGTCGTTAAGTTGAATAAGGTTAGTAGCAATATCAAATTTGTTTACTTTATTGTCTAATACGTGAGCTAGTCGTAAATTTTAACAGCATTGAGCAAGCATCAGATTCAATGAATGTAGATCTTGATATGCATGCCTTGAATGTCCATTTGTCACACATTATAATTCGTAACATGTCTGTCACCGCCTTACCCGATAGCATCTTACCTGCGCATATACTGGTAGAT
Organism: Thaumatotibia leucotreta; assembly: GCA_025490895.1. Taxonomy (NCBI): domain Eukaryota; kingdom Metazoa; phylum Arthropoda; class Insecta; order Lepidoptera; family Tortricidae; genus Thaumatotibia; species Thaumatotibia leucotreta. The sequence goes on from JALPQI010015436.1 coordinate 22,168, forward strand.
ACCATATATTATTATTGTCGTCATTCATTCCTTGGAGAGCTTTCCACTCACACAAAACCGCAAGTGAGCATTTCCCAAAAAAATTGTACTTAAATACGAGCCCCGATGCATAAGTTCTCGTCCAGTTAGACAGTTTTTCGAGATTATCCCGTTCATCCGGGGGAAAAGGTTTAGAGACAAAACCTTCACTATTCAATAGTAGTACTAAAGTAGTTTCTTTGAGTATAAAATATTTGGATTTAATAAATCAGAATTTAAAAAAAAAACTATTTTACGAGAGGTAATTTTTTAAATTTTTTCCACAATTTTTAATTTTGTAAATAATCAATGAATGTAAAGAACGCCATTAATATTAAAGACGACATGGTACACCTGATGCACTGCGAATTTTGCGTCAAGCTTATAAGCGCGGAATTACGGTGGTGAACGAAAATATAATTTTGACACTGGTTTTTTAAAATCGATTTATTAAACAACAAAAGCCTACTTCAGATCGTTGTGTCTCTTGAAATGTAGTACATTAACCATGACTAACGTTCATACAATTTATCATTAGCATAATGTGATCATTTTTAAAATATTCAAAAATTTGTAAAAATTGTTTCGAACTAGACGAACTCCACTGCATCGGGGCTCGTAATGCTGCTACTAAACTTTCCTATTTAGTTACCATTTTTTGTATGATTATAAATGTATTATCTATTTTGTATTAGGCAAAAAAATAGATACATTGAATAATCGGATTATCTATTTAATACTGGTACATGTGTGTGTGTTGTATTGTTAACCTGTGGGTATAATAATCCTTAACCGCTTAAAGGAGCTAATACTGTGCGCTAGAAAAAGAAAAAAATATAAACAAACTTAAAAACTTGCATTATTTCATAACGAACGCACTTTCAGAACATAATTTCGGTCTCATCACAAACTCGAAACCTTAACCCTTGAGTTTACATATATTTTTAATTAAAATTATTGATATTAATTAATTATTGATAGTCTTAATGTAAAAATAAATCAACAAAAGTATTTTAGGAGATGTGTCAAAGAAAAACACAAACTTGAAACAAATTTTATTGAAAATCAGCCATAATAAATGTGTTACATTCTTTTCGGATTCTACTAGCACACGGTACCTACATACTTATATGACTTGATTAGTCAACTCATTCCTGTCCTTTTATCAAATACAGTATAATAGCAAGAGACCGCAGGACAGCCTTGCCAAGTTTTTGCTAATCCGCTATTCGACCGCGACTGCCGATGTCGTCTGCGATTTTTTTTCATTGAGGCTATGTTAATTTTAGTGTAACCATGAGTTTCATGATCATGAGTTAATTATAAAGTGACTGCTAAAACTAGTGACGGGCACAAGCGGATATCAATTTGATTGATTTAACTATCCTGATGTGTTTTTAACACTAATACTGTTGGAAATTCAGTTACCTAACAGTTGTACGAACATTGATAAACAAATTAGATTAAAATAGGCTTAATAAAAACAAAAATCACAATCGTTTTCATTGTGTTACGAAAGTTAGGGCTTGTCCATTAATCACGTCTTACGATTTTGGCCTATTTTGAGCCCCTCCCTCCCCCATGGTGATACTTGGTGATATTTTCAGGACCCCCGCCCCTCCTAGCGAATATGACATGTAATGTATTGCCAAAGTTTTTTTTTTTAATAACACTTGCTCCGGGTTTGACATTTGGTTAATCTTAACCCCCCCTCCCCCTATACAGTATGACGTGATTAATGGACAAGCCCATAGTTATACAAATTTTCTTTTGAATAAAGCCCTCATCTTCCTACATTTTTTTTTCGATCGATCTAAAAGCTATCAAATTGCTTTAAATCACCGTGCGGGCATCGTTTGTATTTAAAATCTGGTATAGAAGCAGAAATAAGGACAATTCCCAGTAACGTTTCCCTGCTGAATATGACATTACGTAACGTAACGTTACCGACATTGAAGCTAATTTGATTCGAATTCGTGTCTTACCTGTGTTTGTACACACATCACGCGCACGAAGCGAGTTCAATAGTATCTTGGAAGCAAGCTCAAATTTAAAATGTCTTTGTGTTGTGTCCCAAAATCACTGGATATCAAGTTGATGTTATCAACTATGCAATTTTTGTAGGTATTTGAATATATTTTTTACTATTCTTATTCTTTATACATTATATTAATGCGAAACGGAGATCAAAAATATCAAAATTATGCCATTTTGTACTTATAGCTCGAATTAGGCTTTCATTGAAATGTATATAAATTCTGCGAACCAATTTGGCAACTGCACTGGAAAAAACTAGTTGACACACAGGTTTTCCCTTTTTGAATTCTTCGATACATTCATGTACACAATTACACAGTGACGAAATATAGGGCGTGGTATTTGCTCCACGTAATTTCAAATGTAGACAATTAATATGCCTTCGTCAGCACCAAATGCAAATGTCAAAATATCTAAAGGTGCTTTAAAACCAAACGAGCATTCGCTTATTCTATCCCCCACTCTATGAAATCTACGAATTTCGACGAATCACGTTTTGTGTAACGAACGAATTTCTTAGTGGGGGATAGAATGAGTGAATGCCCGTTTGGTCTAAATGCACCTTAAGCGAATGTTGTATGTAGGTACACAATAGTTGTGTAGAAAAACGTGTCCAACTCATATCAGTAGTAGGATCTACGAGTTACTGTTGTCAGCACATACATTATGTTTTCCCACAGATTTTACGAGTATGACATACTGTCAAATACTTAATTTTATTTTTTA
>JALPQI010015437.1:0-31113 GCA_025490895.1 Thaumatotibia leucotreta
TATTACGGGTTTTGTGTATTATTATATTCTTCTGATATTTACTTTATTACGGCTTAGCTTTTATATTTGGACTCCGATAATTGTAATTTGATTGGATTTTTGCAACTGGTTAAACTACGACTTGGCTATTTTATATATGGACTAAGATAAACATTGTGATTTCGTTACACTTTTGCTACAGAATAACGCAACTTGACTTAGCTATTTACGGGCCTCATTTCGTCTTCAAAAGGTTTGTTATAAAGGTAACTTCTTTTAAATTAAACTCAAAAGTGTAGATAAATGAAAAGTAAATGTCTGTCTCTTTATCTAACTTTATTTTAGATTACAATGAGTGAACCTGGTCCATAGGGATTAAAGCCGCCAAAAATAGCTAAGATTGTAAAAAACAACGAACGGAAGATATGAAAAGGTTTATTTTAAATGTCTACAGACATTTAGAAAGAACCTCACCTCCTTTTTTTGTATAAAACAACGGCAGCGATTATGGAAGTATCGATAGATGTTGTTAGCAAAGCATTACACCTCCAAATCATTATTATTATTATTTATTAACTGACATTGGGGACACTTTACATCTCCAAAATTATGTATTATTGACATTAGAGAATATACGTCTCTAGTTTAATTTAATATTAGAGTTTATTTTACTGTGATGTCATATTTAAATAGGTATTGGCTGTTGTCTTTTAAATAATAAGAATAGTTGCTTCGTGATTGTCACTAAATTGTTAATTTTCTATTTTATTATTATTGTTAAAATCATGACTATTAGAGACCTTTTACATCTCTAAATCTTAATATCTCTTTATTCTGACAACTAGAGGACCTTTACATCTCTAGTAGTATTAGATATAGATACTTAATAATGTTGCGAACTTGTACAATAATAATTATTTTTGTTTAATATTATGGTCCTTTATTTATTTCTGTGTTTATAAAAATGTCTATAATAATCTTTTTTTTTTTTTATGTAATACATTCTTTAATGCATGTTATTTTAATAAGATGTATTATTATACTGTTTTGAAAAAATAAGTCCACCTGAGTTTCTTACTGGTTCTTCTCAGGAACGGCGTAGGGTTTGAACCAGTAGTAGATTTTTTTCTCTCATGTCAGACGATTCGAAAGTGCTTATTAATAAGCTTACTTGAATAAAGAATAGTTTGACTTTGACTTTGAAAGTTGTAAAAAATAGTGAGAAATGTGATTGACGGAATTTCCGACACTGTTATTGACAATGCGGCTGTGACAAAAGCTTTCATTATCACAGTCACTGATGATGACACTTCGGAGGAGAGTAGTGATAGTGACAGTCACTCCGATTAAAAATTGTTAGTAGGATTAATGGCTTTTTGTCATAAAAAATTGTTCCCACACTATTACCTAATACTTACTTATACAGTGTGTGTCTTTCATAACGACATTCCTTTTAAGGGGTGAAAGTACAAGTCTTAATGAACTGAAATTAGCATATTTAGTTAAAGTATTTAAAAAAGCCAAGTTGCTAATGGCTATCGCTCAGTAGCGTATTTTAGTTTTCCGTCTTTGTCATTCTTTCTTATAAGTGCGACAGAGACGATTAAGCGCTAGGTAATTTTGTGTTAACTAAGAAGGCGGAATCAGATAATCGTTTTGTTTATGTACCGATTGAAAACTTCACATTGATTGAGTTGAAGTGTCAAGATAACATCAAGTTTGTTGATCAACAGACTTTCCTAATAAAGGTCATTGGGCGTTTTTGACCCGCTTTATGATTTTTCGCGTACAGAGACCAAACTAGCTTTAAAATAAAGAATTAAATCTCACTTTTCTAAATATGTAATTTTTCCGTATGTATCAACCGGGAAAAAAAAGTTATTCTACTTTTTGTATCCGAAATAGTGTTTTTAATGTTTTTACTTTCAGCATTGTATAATTGCGTAAACGGTTGTGACCTACTGGTCGTAGTGGGTAGCAGATGTTGGTCTTTCAATCTTGAAGATTCTGGGTTCAAACCCCAGCTCGAACCAATGAGTCTATCGGAACTTATGTACAGTCGACACTAATAATATGTATACGATTTTGTTCCTTATGCCTTTGACATACGTTCCGAAATGTATACATATTATTAGACGTGACTGTACAAAATGTCATTTGATATTCAGAACTAGCTTTTCGGTGAAGGAAACCATCGTGAGAAAACCTGTCTCTAATCTCAATAAGGCTTAGTTTTTCCCTCTGGGTTGGAAGGCCAAATGGCAGTCGTTTCCACAAAAATAGTGCTATGTTAAATCTTAAAATTAGGTTGCCAAGCGGATCCCAGGCTCGCTAGAACTGTGGCTGGTGCCGAAATAACGCTAATAGGGTTATGACTGTCAGCATTGTGCAAGAGTGTGGTTCATGTAGGTACCTACACTAAAACACGATAATAAGTAGTATTAGGTTTATATAATCGTTTTTATTTTTTTTCCTCAATTCTCCCATGCCTTGCAAGAATGCGACTTATACCACTCAGTAGCACTTACATTTACCTACATCCCTAGCCATACTTCGTTTGTGTACGCAGTGGGTCATATGCCCGAACAAAATGCCCAATGACCTTTAATAAAAATGATTGAACTATGTAGGTAATGTGATTTCTAAGAAGTGATAATGTATGTGCAGTGATTTTTGATATCAGTTCAGTGAATAATACTATTCAAAATGTGCTGGCTAAGACAGTAAGACACAGAAAGAATTGTTGATGTAAATTTGTTGTGCTAGTGTAGTCCAAATCTCGCATGTTTTAAATTGTAGTATTTTCTAGTAATGGATAATTCAGTAAATAAGTTAACGTCGGCAACAGTTCGCAGTTACTTTAATGATTTGATCGAATTAAAATGAAAACGAAACTAGCTTTTCCTCTCAGAAACGTCCAATAAATGTTTGCATTACATTGCTGCTCAAGATTTTTATAAAAATTAATTACTCTTAAATAATAAAGGCAATCATTATATTCTTTTACTAAAATGGTTAAAACACTTTAATCTATCGTTACTTAAAAGCAATGTCGCTATAAAAGACACACACTGTATTGAGTTCGTAATTATTTCGCGAAGGATATATTTGGTCGATTAAAGTTAATACTATTCCCATCGGTCCCATCACTATTTTCATAGACAACAAATGCGATTGCCGGTCCGCCATATTTGTTTACCTTTTTTTCTTTTTCTATTGACCCACACTTTACAAGATTACTTGAAAGAGTTTAAAGTATACCTACGCAGCATGCAAAGTTTGGTCAGTGTCCGCAGTAGCTGGAATAACTTTGCATTTATGTATGTATATTTTCTCAACTTACTAACACATAACATACACTGGTCGCGCATTGTGCTGTCCTGCACACCTCGCTGGCTCCACAGAATACCAGCGCCGTTGACATCCCTCAGTCGTGTCAACTGCATTGCTGAGTTGAGACCATTTCAGCTTCACGTCTCTTTGTTATGTGTTCTTTTCGAAGTTTATAAGTTTCTGTCACCCGTTTCTGTAACGCTTCTGTCACCCGTGGATCCAAAAAGCTGTAAAGGGTTCATAACGTCGGGATGTAATTAATATAAACGATATAATCCCTTTTTATTTCTAAATTATCCTATCTGTTCCAGGGCGCGTAGCATGCGGAATGGGCACCAACGAACTGATCATAGCGGAACTAGTATTCCGAAACGTATTCACCGATAAAACGCCGGCAGAAATCGCGGCGCTACTCAGCTGCTTCGTCTTCCAAGCGAGAACTGCTATAGAACCAGTTCTGACTGATAAACTGGCTGAGGGGGTTAAAGCTATCGCGCAGATTGATCAGGAGTTGTCTTCTGTGGAGTCTAAGTATTTGGTAAGTGGTTTTGTCCATAGGAAAATGTCCAGGACATTTATATGCTGCATTTTGATGCACTTATTCGTAAACGTCAATCAATCCGCCATGAGCTAATAGGGTTCATTCCGTGTGTTATTCCTGGCGGCATTTCCTCGCTGTATCGCAATGCTGATGCGTTGTACGTGTCGCCAGCTCTTCGGTCTTTAGTTACGTCAACCAGACGTTTCGAGATTTCAGCAAACAATTTGCGTGTGCTGGGGCCCCATGAACATTAAGTTTCTACGCTAAACGGTACAAAATTGTACTCTTTATTTTATTTATTACGTTTTAAAAATTAGGCACACTCAGCCGCAGGCGCCGCAGCTGCGGCTCCATTGAGGCGGAGAGGAGCGGAGATGTGCAAAATTGGCCAATGAGACCGCATGACAGTGTTTCGAATTTTAAATTTGAAGAATGTAATTGGTCAATTTTGCACATCTCCGCTCCTCTTCGCCTCAATGGAGCCGCAGCCTAAATGTAGTTCGTTGAAGATGGAACTATGCCCGTCGGTGACGGTTTCTGGATACCTACCTCCCTGAGGCTCGATACTTAAATATCAATTAGGGTTCAATTGTCTCATAATTAGCATAAATTTTTTGCGATTTCTTGGTTGTCTCCATAGTGAAAGTTGCTCAGCGTGACCGTTCCTAGTACCGTGTTCACTCTTGCTCCACGATACTGATGCCACCCCGTAAATGAGCAATTCTTTTTATTTTTGCCACTAAACTGAAATATGAAATTTTAGGTAAATTTTATACTATTTTTACTCAGAATCACAAGCCGATTCCATTTCCGTCGAAAAAAAAGTGTCCCATGATTTTTTTTCCTATTGTGTTACTATTTTCCATACACCTTCTATGGCGGTAACACAAGAGGATATTCGAAATATGTATGAAATTTTTGGGACAGTTTTTTTTCGCCGGAAATGGAATCAGCTCGTGATTCTGAGCAGAAATAGTATAAAATTTACCCAAATTTTCATATTTCATTTTAGTGGCAAAAATAAAAAGAATTGCTCAAATAAACATTTATTATTTTATATCCCTAGGTGGGTCAATTTGAAGGCCAACAAGAGCGACTCAACTTCGGGCTCGTCAGGGTGGTGTATGAATGGGCGCTCGAGAAGCCCTTCGCAGAAATTATGGACCTCACCGATGTACAGGAAGGCATCATCGTTCGGTGCATCCAACAGCTCCATGAGGCAATATACCCACAGATGTCATATACAGGGTGGCCCATTCGAATCGGTCAGTATGGAAAAGTCTGAAACTATAAGGCATACGAAGATTTGTTCTTAGGAACTATGTCACCGATTTTGATAAAAAGAAAAACTGCATTCATACATCTGAAAAAAAAAAACACTGTACCCAGCTAGGGAATCGAACCCGGTTGTTTTGAAAAAAAAAACTTACACTATTTTTATTTAGATATCGTTTGTGTAGGTCTTAAGCTGTAAATGTCTCTAAGAAACATGATGTCTAAAATGAAAGGAATTCATTGTTTTCATATACTTACATTTATTTTACTAGATTATTTTACTAGGTGTTTGTTGTGTAAATCTTAAGAAAAAAAATTTTTTTTTTTATATTTATCAACGTAGTTTTCATTATTTTTAAAATCGATGACATGGTTCCTAAGAACAAATATTCGTATGTTGTTGTTGTTGTATTCTGGCCATTTTTCCGCAACTCGACATCAAACGTGCCTATTTTGCGTGGTCCCAACGCTGGACTAGTAGTGTAAATATTCGTATGTCTTATAGTTTCAGACTTTCCCATACTGACCGATTTGAATGGGCCACCCGGTATATCATAGATCAAGCAAACGTATCTACTTAGCGTGTCAAATGAACTCAGTGAAATCCACTGAGTTGTCCGTCTTTAATCGCAGCTTGCAGCTTTCGGGCATCACATTTTGTAAGTTGAAGTGAACAAAAACAATAATAATGCCTCCTTAAGTAATATTAATTGCAACAACACAAAAAAATATGAATATTCAAGGGCCTGAGACATATTTAAAATCATAGGCAAGTAACAACTTCAGTACAAAATCTGTCACACTCGGCCGCCATACAAATGAATGAACTTGTTTCTTCTATCCAAATCTAATTTTGTGAATATACCATTATTTATGCCACATTATACCACGTCGTTTTTTTAGCATTAGAAGGAAGATAGTGAAAAAATACTTGTGAAAAATAGGTCACTAAGTCACTATAGGTACTCAGAAACTATGTCAAAGTGACGTTAAAAATCAGATTGTAAGAAACTTCTTACTGTATGTTATTTGACATGGTTTTGGTGTGGTCCGAGTTCCAAGTCGTTGAGTGTACCCAACTATAATAAATGATGAATGATGAACTGATGAATGAGTATACCGATAAACTTTGGAGGTGTATTCCTGGCCACATTTTTTGACTATATTGTCATAAGAACTTCTGGATTTGGCTTAGTTTCAGAGATAATGTTTAAAAAAAACATAACTCACTGAAAAATGCCTGCACAGTTAAATTTCTTACACTACGAGTTTTCATCTAGACATAACTATCCATTGATTGGCGTTAGAGAAAATGAGAGAAAAATCACCCTTGACCACTTTTTTATTTACAGCTTCTTATAGATGTGAAGGACGCGTCCGTAGTCATCGGAGACCCCAAGCTACAAGCTAAAATGGTGGAGGCGTCATCGGCCATCAAACGTGACATCGTTTTCGCGGCTAGTCTCTATACCACGCAGAAAGAAACTGTCTAGTTATTTGTTAAAATTGTGTATGTACTTATATATTTATAAAATAATTAAATATTTTCCAATGTACGTTGTTATTTCATCTTTAAAATAATCATTGCTTTCTCATATTGCATTTCCCTGATTTTATATTTATACATATCAAAGTGATACCCACTTCACACCACCTCCTAGAGACCACAAGTTCAATGAGGGTTTTCGATAATTTTTCTGCCACCAGGCGGCGCTTCGTACGCCCCTGGTCTCGACAGCTGTCAGATTCATACTATTCATAGGCACCTGGGCCTAAAATATTGAAATTCTATTTTATTTGGAAGAGAATTGATTTTGTAATGGATTACGACTAATACATGGTCGTCGAACTGAAGATTGAACTCTAAAACAGGCGCTCAAAGTCACTGGTATTCAAAATAATTACTATAACTTTGTTAATTTCATGAGAATTGACTTGGAACTATTTTATTTATTTAGTTTAGGTAACAATATGACTAAAGTAATGGTTTTCAGAATAAATAAACCTATAAATATGTTGAAAATTAAATGCGCGTATTTATTTTGACAGTTCGTTATAAGGTTGGCTCAGTGCTGCCATCTCACCTCCCCATAGCGGCAGAAAAAGTATCAAAAACCCTCATTCGTCAAGTATCAATTCCAATGAGGGTTTTCTGAAACGGCGTTCACCAGGGCGGCAGCACTGAGGCGTCAGGTCCAGAAACTTGTCTAAATTCTCAGAGCGCCTATAGTTTCGTGTTTAAATGTTTTGTATGAGTTAATAAAATTATATAAAAAAATAAAAATACCTTCTAGTTAGTTTTTCTTTGGAGCTAGATAATTGTGTTTTCTCAAACATGCAATGAAATGTTGTTGTTATGTTCTGTATATGCTGCGAAGTATGACGTTCCAGGTGAGACTAGGACAAGACGTCGTTAATGGAATTTAATACAAATCTTGAAGGCCTAGGCCGGAAAAGTGCTCTTTTTTAATTCTATTCCACATAAATTTGTGGCACAGTCATCAAGACATTCTGCCACTATACATGTAAAAAAAAACTTTAGTGTTTTTGTTGTTTATTTCATTGCATGTTTGAGAAAAGCACTATTAATACCTCGGCCGGAAATATGGGGTTGCCTGCCTCAGACCTATCCGCTTCGGCCGGCAACCCCTTTCGTCCCGGCCTCTATAGTAATGTGTACTATTCTTAGCGGGACCCTACGGCTAAGTGGCGCCACATAGTGGTATACGTTCTCGAGATAACCCTCATTATTGTTTTTTTGTTTTGTGTTAGGTATCTATAGTGTAATTACACATAATCGATTTGTTTTTTGGATTTCATTTTGGACCAGTTGGGTCGTTACAAACTTATTCTAAAATAAAGCGTAGGCTATGAATCAATTGTTGTATATTATACAATTCAGAGCATCAAAGCCAATGAAGTCCATAATGTACTCGTACCTAACCTAGAACTCATCTTTTATACATTTTCATTTAGTTTCCTCTGTCTTGATGTAAGTATGATATAAAATTTTCTTTCGAAAATTGGATCCAAATCCCGGTAATCGATTGAAATTTTAATTTTATAGATTAATAGGTGGGGTGATAATGCGATATAATGATTCCATATCTACTGCTGATGCTATACCTTCTCTGATGATGGAGTCTGAAATACTCAGGTTGTGGCTACATAAACTTGTAAACTGCCGTCGCAACATATCAAGTTTAAGTACGTGCAGTGCAAGTTGGAGTGGAAAAAAGGTTTTATGAAATTTTTTTTTTACATTTTTGTAAGTAGCTAAACGTAAGCGGAAAGCGATGACTATCCATAGAAATTTGGAATTTGCCGCCTATTTTTACTGACAAGCTCATTGGCCAGTCAATCTGCCGATACTATAGGCCATCATTTATTTTTATGTTACAATGGAAAATTTCTTTCGACTTATTTTATTGTTCGATAGGTAATACTATAAAAAATAATCCGAAAAACTTGCAAACTTTATATTCATCCGAAGTTTCTGAACGATTGATTTTACTTGCGTGGAATGAAACGGCATAAAACGTCATCAATATGATTGTCAAATTTTAGTGAAAAGGAACGTCGTATTGGACTGGTTTTCTCATAAATATCTCACTCCAATGACTTGTGTAAATTCATTGTTGTTGAATTTTTAATGACGGAACTACGGTGGTGATTGCGCGGAAACGTAGTGCATAAACGTGCGTGCGTGATAGCTCGTGTCAGTAGAGTAGAAGGACATTCGCTGATGACACGCTAAGTATTTAGTTGAAAATCAAAATGATTCAAGACGAAGAATATGAGCTGCTGGTGACGACCCCGGAGCGTATAGCGGCTCTGGGGTTCAAGCCGCAGAAAGAGGTCCTGACGAACCATGTGTTGCCTTATGCGGGAGAGCTGGATGAGGAGTCCACGAAATTCCTGCATCAGGTGAAGACGAACTTGGCGAAGGCAGTCCTGCTGCGGGAGATGAAACCGGCTTGTGGGATCTGGTCCTCGAGGCTTTTGAAGTAAATATTACTTTTATTTTATATGAAAACTTTTAAACAAAAGTACAGTAACTACCCACTAAATATATAAGAAAACTTGGCAACCAGATTGACTGTAGAGATTGGTCTCTTTTATATGTTTCTAAATAATATTACTTCATATTCTATAATTGATAGTCAATACTTCTTATCAGTTTTCTGCCCCTATCTAGCCTACTTAATATCTGTAATTCCTAGTACTTAAACAGGATAAAAAAGAAAATAAATCAGTTAAAAATTAGATTTTAATGTAACTCGTGCTTTTATTCATGTGTATCCAAAAGTATTAATATTGTTGTAATATAAAAAAGCAGTTTTAGATGTACTAGACCTTAGGCACTTGAGACCCAGAAGTCAGGAACAAGTAGGTATAAAATGAATTCAAATATCTTCTTTTGAACTGATGAAAATAATAGAAATAAAAAAAAACATGGACATTATTCTACAAAGTTCTATACACATGAATAAAATAAACACATTCTATCATTGAGTTATTAATTACTGAGCCAAAACTATTAGAATAGGAATTTCGAACCAGATGTATATCTCTATTTTGAGGGATGCCCAAAAGCTATAACTCATAAAAAAATTATCCTATCCAAAAATATTTGAAATGTCTGAATCCTGTACAAAAATATTTGAAATGTCTGAAATACATATTGAAACAATTTTAACCACTGCCATTGAATTCAACTCTTCCTATTACTAAAATAAATTTATTATCAGTTATTCATTATTTCATTCAACCTTTGGCAGTGTATGTGTCTGAAATGTTCTGGCCTCAGCCCAAGCTTCCTGCACAATACATCTGTTACATCATACTCATTGAAACTATTATTCTGTAATTATGCATTATGCAGTTATCCTTACAGGGTGCTTAGCCAAGTTGCCAATCGCTAACTCTTAATCATCAATCGTAAACGAAAGGCAGCTAGCTGTCTTTGTCACACTAATATGAATGAGTGACAGAGAAGGAAAACTACGATATGCTACTAAGCATTAGCAATTGGCAACTTGGCTAAGCATCCAGGTCCTACAAAACAATTTTTTTAAATTAATTTGTTCTAAACAAATTATTCAAAGTTCTGGATGTCCTAATACCCCTTGCCAGACAAAACATGCAGTGTCTATTCAATCATCACTGTTTGATAAAACAAAAACAATAACTCTTTTGCATAGAAGTAGAAAAAATGGAACACTAGATTTTCTGTTATGAGCACCCTCATGTTTACCGACAAACAATCCTGCCCTATGAATGTAAAACCCTTTAACAGGCAAGACTCAAGCAAATCCTAGGTTCAAGCCTCAACACCATCTTGTAGTACAGTCAACGTCAAAGATATTGTTGCGGTTTAAGTGCCAAAAATTTATTTACTGAAACATTGTGTTTTGTATGAAAGTCTAAACACCTTAAGTTGTTAAGTCATTGTTGTGTAATGTTATAATTGCACCATGAAGTTGGCCTCATGATGGAAATTCAAGAATGAAGGATTCACATATAGTCACTGAAAATAAAGTTTTTAGTAGCCTTTTTTGTGTTAATGCGAGAAATTTTTAATATTCTTTTATAATTCGCCAAGTACACAGATATTTGGCATAAGTGTTCTTCCTAAATATAATAAATAACTATTTTTTAATATTCTTTTATAATTCGCCAAGTACACAGGTATTTGGCATAAGTGTACTTCCTAAATATAATAAATAACTATGTTGCGGCAAACAGGTATCTATTCTTACTGAAATATAATTAAATGGTTACAGTCACGTGGATTTAGTCAATACGCTTGTTATTTTTCGGAGAGCCTAGGTCACCATTATCAAGCACTTAGACCGCTGCTCTTACGACGCCCGCGCGGCGAGACCTTGGCTCACCGAAATATGTCATGCTTAGTGACTAAAACACATGAGTTTAACCATTTCATTTCATTTTAATGGCATTATGTTTCACAATAGTTTAAAATTCAATGATGTCTATGTTTGTATACAGGGTGGTCCAAACCTTGACGTCAAAAATTTTTTTTAGGTTCCTTTCGTCATGGGCTATCAGAATATACCCCATGTATGTTAGCCGATTTCTTGTAGTTTTCGAGTTATGAATTCTTGAAAAATTTTTTTTTTGAGAAATTCTGGAATGAAGAAATTTATTGATAAAAAAAACTATTGGGTTTTTTAACTAGTTTCTTTTTGTAAAAGTATTACTATAAATAAAGCATTTACTGACAAAAAAATTAGCGTCCTCACTTTGATACAAGTAGGATAAAAAATACCAAATTCAAAATTTTACGTTAAAAATGCATCAAAATAGCATTAATGTACGTAAATAAAAAAAATAAAACATATCCCAAGGATTTTTGGTAATGTAAAGACTGCCCTAGACCTTAAACCTTCGTAAAAGCAAAAAAAAGTGATACTTAATAATGAGGATTTTTCGGAGTAGTCGGTCAAAGATAAGATGAGATAAGATAAGATTTATTTATTGTAAACTGTGTATATAAGGATAAACTTAAAAAAGCTTAAAATTTTAAAGTAGTAAAAAATGACTTGAATAACCTACACAAATTGAGTTTTCGTGGTATTTTCTGTCTTTGTGTTTGATAAGAACAACAAAACAGACGAAATTTCACTTTATTTTTAAATAAAAAATTTTGAAGTTTTTTTTTAAGTTTATTTGACCGACTACTCCGAAAAATCCTCATTATTAAGTATCACTTTTTTTTTGCTTTTACGAAGGTTTAAGGTCTAGGGCAGTCTTTACATTACCAAAAATCCTTGGGATATGTTTTATTTTTTTTATTTACGTACATTAATGCTATTTTGATGCGTTTTTAGCGTAAAATTTTGAATTTGGTATTTTTTATCCTACTTGTATCAAAGTGAGAATGCAAATTTTTTTGTCAGTAAATGCTTTATTTGTAGTAATACTTTTACAAAAAGAAACTAGTTAAAAAACCCAACAGATTTTTTTTATTAACAAAAAAAAAATTTTCAAATATTCATAACTCGAAAACTACAAAAAATCGGCTAACATACATGGAATATATTCTGATAGCTCATGACGTGAGGAATCTAAAAAAAATTTTTTGACGTCAAGGTTTGGACTACCCTGTATATTATGTTGTGTGTGGCTAGTTTCACGGTAATATGAATTATGGAATAATCCTGGCCTAAATATGGGCTTGTCCATTCATCACGTCATACTGTATAGGGGGAGGGGGGGGTCAAGAAAAATTCACTCATTATCACCATAGGGGAGGGGGGGTCATCGAACAAATCACGTGTAATTTTCTGTTATTACTCTCTGCTGAAGAGAATTATGGATAGAAAAGTTTTTAATTACATACCTCACAGTTGGCAAAAAAGTTTTTTCCATCATGTATGCTTAATAAAGTACGTAAATTGAATTGTTATTAAAAGGACTATTTAAGTTGGCAATAAATTACACATTGTCCTGAAAATATCACCATGGGGAATGGGGGTGGTCTAAAATAGGCCAAAATCGTATGACGTGATTAATGGACAAGCCCTATAATGACTAAAAAAGATTTCTCACTTCTATAGTATTTATCAAAATTATAAGCTATATTAGCAATTAATTGTGTTTTCCCTACTTGTGTTTTTTGTCCTTTATTTGTTATTATATGTTTTGCTACATTTCAACCTACACAATTCTTTATAAACTTTGATCATTTTATACCACACAATGAATCCTGTCTGTTTTAATCTTGTAAGCTGGATCTATAAATATGATTTTGATGAACAAAGACTCGAGTGTGTGCAGTTTGGCAACTCACTCTTTGTTTCACAAACATCTTTGTTACAAATATGGTTTACTTGAAAGTTGGAATGCGTAACGTAATTTCAAGATGTGTGTAGGATTGTAGATATGCTGAGAGCTTTGTATATGTTGGTAGGTAGAAAACGTAATTAGGTATGATTGGGTATTTCTTATTTAGTTTGACAGGTGTATCACGGCGGTGTTCGAAAGTTGAGGGTTTCCAGGAAGGTCAAGATTTTGATACTTATCTGTAAAGTAGCCTCTGTTCGAGCTTTCATATAGCTCATATAAACAAATACTGTTCTATATACTGTTCATATAAACAAATAGAAATAAGTAAAGGTAACCTGAACTTCTATAGCGTTGATAATTTCCGGATGAAATTCCGGGTCTTTCCAAAAACAATGAAATTTTCCACTTTAATTTTCAACTCTAAAGCAATGTAAATTAGGTCTAATTTTCACTTATACCAGGAGAACGCTATGTCACTGAGGAAAAGTCAATTGAAACAGATGGTAAGGAGTGACAGTGACAGTGACATTGATTGTTTCTGTAAAAACCCGAAAAAAACGGAAAAAAAACAAGTTGTGTGAACAACATTTTATTTTTTTCCGACATTTTCAACGCTAAACTTCTTTCGAGAAATACCCGATTGTATTGCGTTTTTTAGACTGATTTTAGAACTGGTTAATCTGGACATATACGTATAATATTATTATGAATAGAAACTCATTAATAATTTAATTATTTTCCTGTAAATGCTGAAATAAATGGTGATATTCTTGTGCACATTATTTCAAACCTGTGATTAAACCAACAGATTGTTACTTTACTTGTATGGTTAGCTAGTGGCTACCTTTCATTACAAGGCATGTCTCTTTTCTTTTCAGATACCTAAGAATATATGGCCTCAAATTCGGAAAAGAAGATCACATAGCTCTTATAAAATTAGCATATGAGTTAGTGCTCATACCTGACTTGGAGCCCTGCAAAATACACAAGTTTGCCACATTGTTCATCATGCTGACTAAGTAAGACTTTAACTAACATGTTCGACGCCGGTGACACAGCGTCTGTGATCAAAAAATTCTGACTCCTATGCCAGTGACACACATACATGATCAAAATAACTGTACTCCAATGCCACTAGCATAAATCAAGTTCTTACTCCTATGCCAGTGACATAGAAATACGAACATTTTTGACACAAGTGGTGTGTCGCTGGCATAGGAGAACAATCATTTCGGTCACACATGCGTGTCACTGGCATAGGAGTTCTAATAAGAAAATTTCGATCGGTATAGTATGAGGACTTAGTGAAAGGGCGAACGTGTTAAGGACAAACCACTTTTGAAGTACCTTTGGCAGCATCGGTACCCTAGTTGGTAGTGACAGTGACCAAACGTGCAAAGCTAAAGGTTCGAATCCCGGCTGGGGCATTTATTTGTGTTTATCATTGGTCATTTTTGTATGAATACAAATTTCCATATCGTAGGTTGGCAACCAAATCTCACTAAGTAACAAATACCTACTTAAAATAAAGCTCGTATCTCAGTTCTAATTCAATACTGGCATACGAGGTTGCTAAGAGTAGTGACAGTTTTTATGGTGAGTTTTGCTTGTCAGCCGACGATATGTAGTAGTGGAAATATCTATCATATTTTTATTTGTATGCAGGCCATATTTTAGGCTTTGTGCATACCATCATCGATTTTAAAATGACATGTTGTTTAATACAAAAATCACAAACAATGTCCGCCAACCGATAGGCTCATTAGACTTCTGACGAATAACCTCGGGAATTTTCCGCTATGCGACGTCTATATGTTTATATGTCTATGGCTGGCCTGTCACATTAAAGTATTTCTCTAATTTTAGGAAAAAACATTTGGTGTCTCCTGAGGAACTGACCCTTCCATGGCGGCCACTCTATGACGTGGGCAAGAAGATTTTTGCCAAAAATGCCACTAGCATTGGCCTCTACCATTACCTCACGTAAGTGTTGTTTCTCTATCCTTTAAATTAGCCTTTTTAGAGTGAGCCTGATTGACAGTTTTAACTTTTTAAACAAAATTGTATGCTTCTGATACTTCGGAGTTTCATTATTTAACCTTTTAACCGAACGGCATTATGATGTATGTAAATTGTCCCACTCACAACTATAACGGCATTACACGTCATATTTTTTTATGAAAATCCAATGATAAACGAAATAACGATGACCAATCTAATTGACCCCACGGCATCAGTGAGACAGCAAATTGGCGTTCAGAAGGTTAAAACTAAATTGAACATCAGAGTCCCGCTTAAGTTTCCGATTGCATTTGCAAAGTTATCGGCTATATAGCCGTTGTTTCCGTCTATGACACAACTGTTTGCAGCCGTTTGTAGCCGCCAGTGTGTGGTATAAAGGTTAATTACGAATTAATAATGATAGTACCTAATTTTCCACTATTGACAAATTAACTTATGACCAAAATTGTGGAAATTCCCTTTAGGTACAACTTCGGCCTATAGTTATGTAAGATTAGTTAATGAATAATCCCCCCCCCTTATTCATAAACGTCTCCGAACTTAGCACGTCGCTAAGTATTCTTTGTCCCTTTCGCTCTTACAGACATATTAATAAGATGGAAAGGGACAAATTATACTTAGCGGCCTTAGGGCACGTTTATGAATAAGGGGGTAAATAATTAATCGATATATTTATAACGATTAGGTACGTGAAATACGTATAAGGCAAGAAAGAAATTGCGTGTTACATTAGCGTCTTTAAATTATATCAAATTAGCTATATCATTGACAAGTATCACATACCTACAGTACAGTCTGTGACTAATAGTCTTTAATCATGAAATCAATTTATTCGTCCATTGTTACGTCAGATACGGTGATTGTTCGGATTTGATACTATTTATTTATTTGGCGGCGCGACTTTGCCTATACATTTCTATAAATTACCCAACGTAAAAGAATCCATTGATCCATTTTTTAAATTCTGAAAATCAGTTCACTATTCTTGGAGATATCGAGTCCTAACATAGGTACCTACATACGAAAAAGGAACAAAAAATTTGAACCTTCTCCTTTAATGAAGTCGGTTACAAAATATGTAAGTAAATTTCAAGGTTAATCAGATCAAGGAATCAGTATTTGAGTAATCTTAAGCGCGAAATTAACAACTAACAGCGATGTTGTGAATTAATAGAATTTCGCGCTTATCCCGATAAACTTTACTCAAAGTGTTGTTGTGTCGACTAGTGGTTAGTATTTAGCATTCGCGCTTAGTCGTTTGCCGCATGCAAATATTGTCGGTTGCCTGGCAACCTCGTACTGTGATTCGGCGAACGACCAAGTGTAACTGCCACTTCAGTAAACCCACGGATTTTACTCATTCGCAATGCAGATTCTATTTGATGGCCGTCATTTTAAGCTTGGTTAGAGTCTATGTATAGTATATGTATTCGGCGCTTTCATTTTAAACTTAGTTATATTCTCTGGTGTAATCGACGCTAGATAATTATCCTCTAAAATTCTAAAATTCGTTGTAGAAAATCGTCCATGAAAAATCAATACTGTTACCTCAAATCATCGCAATGTTACTAAAAAACTGTTACACTGTTAGTGTATAGATATCTTGCGAAAGCTTAGCACGTGGGTTCGATCACCTCGATCCCCACTTCGGATGTTAGTGAATTATGTATTTTCTCATTGGTATATGACATATAATATATACAGTCGTAGATCTTGTTCAGAGCATCAATTTCATTTCTCTCGGAATGGTAAACCTGCAACGAATTTTATAATTACCCTAATATCAGCCTATTAACATCTTCATCTGTATCTAGGCCTGACCGTGGCTCAGGAGGAGGTATGCTCGATATGATACGCAAATTCATATCGGGGAACGGGCTCGACGACGCCCTAAACATGTTCGGAATGGCCCTGCCCGGGGACGAATTGCCTACGTAATGAACATTGAACACATTGATTCGCTTTTGTCATACGCACGGGATGTGGTCATTCATACGGTCGACTGTCATTTGTTTATCTATTCCCCTTATTCATAAACGTCTAACTTAGCAAGTAATGTTTGTCCCTTTCGATCTCATCAATATGTCTATAAGAGCAAAAGGGACAAATGATACTTAGCGGCTTGCTAAGTTAGGAGTTTATCAATAAGGGGGTTAGTTTAGAATGTTCGACGTACTAAACCTGGATTCTGTCTATCGGGTGTTGTTTTTTGATGAAGCATGGATATTATGAAACTAGGGAACGAACGATCATGCCCGCTTTCAGAGAGCGGAGCGGACTCATTAATGGCTCCGTTTCACGTTCATCGCTCGCTAAGGACTAGTATTCAGTTGACGGCTGCGAGTCACAGCAGCAGTGAAAGTTAAACGCGCCAATTAATGACTCCGCTCGCAGTGGAAAGCGGGCATTATGTAAGACATTAATGTGTTTGTAAAAGACTATGAATGGAAAGGAAGTGAATGAGTATGATTCAACGTGTGGATTGATCTTGCCGGTTTGGCAGAATCCAGTATCTCATAATCTAAGCAATTTAACGATGATGTATAAAATCTTCTGTCGCGAGGAAGATTTTCAATGCAGTTGTTACGTTGCTGAAGACAGGTTTAAATAGGCGTAATGATATTTGATGTCTATGGCTTGAAATACGTATTGTGTGGGCATTTGAAGATATGGACACTCTAAATGTGAGCGGTTTACTAAATACGTGCTTTGTCGCTTGCGATTAGGGCACGACTTAATTCTCGCCCTAGATATGTTTCATCTCACTGTGTTAACAAAATTTCATGACGAAACAAATAGTAATTTTAAAATATGAACGTGACTTCGTTTATATGGAGAATCGAGCTTACTGGGGACTCTTAATAGATAGAACTGAAAGTCTACACAATATTATATTTCATACTATAGACGTCTATACTAATTATGAACTAGGACATCATGTATCCATTTTTCCATGTCTCCAAAACGACGCGGTGGTAGCGGTACCAGTGGTGGTAGAATGCATGTGCGTCTTTATCGTAGTTTCAAATTAAATAGCGGTTCACTTTTATTTCAGATCGTTGGAAGGATCCTACATGTCCATGGTGAAATGTGCGAGACCGTAAGTATGATTTTAAGCTGTTTGTTAATTACTATCCATCTTATTTATGTCCTAACCTAGCCGATAAGTATTGTTTGTCCTTTTCGGTCTTATCAATATGTCTATAAGATTGAAAGGGACAATCGACACTTAGTGACTTGCTAAGTAAGGAGACGTTTATTAATAACGGGGTAAGTTTAAGGCTTGAGTAGATGCTCGAGCGAAGCGTGCGGCGAAGCGTTAATGTTATGCCTCCACTACACGTCTTCGGATGGGTCCGCGGACGTCGGCATATTTATCCGCAGACGAATCTTCACCAAACGCCCACACGTCTGTTGATCATTCAGTCTGAGTACAATCTCGACAGACGCTATATGCGAGAAAGATGGACGTTGAAACTGTAGCAGCTGGCGGCCGACTGACGGCACGTCGGACGTGTGGTCGCGATGCCGGACGCTCGCCCTTGAGCCCTTTGATCCGGGCCACAAAAACCGACAACAAGCGGATCTGTGTCGGACGTGTTCGCGGACGTCAAATACCTACTAGGGCTTGCAATATCGGACCATTTTCAGTTCCGGAACTGATTTCCGATATTATACTTCAATTCCGGAATTCCGGAACTAGTTCCGGAACTAACGAAAATTTTGTAAAACTAGCAATTATTTAAATAAAACGTAAAATTTCAATACCATTTGTATGCAAGATGTCTCATGAGGAAAGAGAAAAATTTGAACGGCATATTCCTGAGGCTAAAAGAAGCAAGTTTTTTTGTGTATTTCGAATGCTGCACTACTTAAAAAAGTATTCTATTAAATTAATGAAACTATCGCAAAAAATGGCTTTTAATGTTTTAGGTAATAAAAATAAAAGATTGTTTGTCCTTTTGATGTTTGTTAAGTGTGACTTTTGTGTTGTTGGTCTTGACTAAGGCAACACAGAGACAAAATCGTTACCTAAAATGCGTAACGGTCTAAAACGGTAATACAAGACATTTTCTCTTAAAAACGACGGCATCCGGTAAACTTTATACGACATTTGTAACTTCAAATCTGATCATAAATCCGCTGTTAATTTTTTCCCATTCCTCATGGGCACATTGTATTGTTCATCAATAAATTAAGGTTACGTTCTTATGCCAAATACTTAGTACTTATAGGTATGGTAATTCGAATCAGAAACATTAGTCATTATACACTGTGTTTCATTGATTTCCGTTAAATTGGACAGGTTACTTGGGAAATTAATAGAAGTTGCCTGGTATATCGGCTTTTGTTTTCATAGATAAAAATTGAACTAGCAAGTGTGAGAAAACCTTAAGAATAAGATCTCTGGTGACTGACGGCACACGTCAAAATAAGTAACATTAGGATGTAATAAAGTTTGCACTACACTAACTTGTTCATTCATTAAACTTATTTTTTTAATAACTCAATAACAGTAAGAGTTAAGATACTAGTTTCTTAGAGAAATTGATAATTTTTGACCTAAATAAGCTTCCCTTTAATTTAACGGAAATCAATAAAAACACGGTGTATACACCGTGAGCTCTTAAAACCCGAAAGATTTTAACCACGCATATTTGATGTAAAAACAAACAAAAAATATTATGAGTTTTGTCATTTTTGGCAAAAAAAAAATATTTTTACTATTTTTGAATGTATTTTAACATAAAAAGTATATGTTATAAAACTAGCACTTAAAATGAGTATTAACATTTTTTATGAAAACCTCATTTTTAAAAGTTTCTATTTCTCACTTTTTGACATCTATTAATTAGGTTAGTGAGACTATTTTCCATAATGGCACCAACGCTGTTAAAAAAAATCTTTCGTACTGAGTAACAACAATTATTTTTTTATTTGGTAATAACTCTGTAACTAGGCTAAATCCAGAAAAGTTTAACTAAATGTGGTCAGGAATACACTGTTAAAATAACTTTAACTACAAATACCAATATTTTACTTCATTGGAATGCTACTTGATATTAGACCAAGTGGAGACTTAAGTCAAAGGTTACGATTCTTCGACATATGTAAATAGCGTATAATTATCAAAGGGCTAGAAGAAAAATAACGTTAAATAATTGGTACCCAATTAATAATTAAAATCTGGTCCAGGATCGTTGCTTACCTTAGCCAGTTTTCGTGGTTTAGTAGTACCTAGTATTTAGTAAACACAGTTAATTTTACAGAAAAGAAAACATAATAAAATTTGAGGCAAACTACTTATCGATATATCTTGTGGTGGTTTTGTATTCTGTACTTAATTATCATAATCGTGTTGATATTTTATGTTTATTCATATAATAAAAACACTTTTTTTAAAATTTCGGAATTCCGATATTAGCTGTGTCAGTTCCGGAACTGAAAAAACAGCAAAATTGATCCGAAATTCCGATATTTCGAAATTCCGGAATTCCGGAATGCAAGCCCTAATACCTACCGCAGATGACCAAATCACCCCTCTACACGTTCGCGGATGCATCCGGCGATGACGTCCGCGGACCCATCCGCAGACGTGTAAAGCTTGTTTACGAAAAAAAGTAGCCATCCTAAAATCAGTCTCTACTGTTTCACAATAGTCCCATGTAGTTCTAATGGCCACGGGACTGTAATTTGATTCTTCTGTTTTATGTTTAAGAATCCAATATCCAAAAGCATTCCCTGAAAAGTCGTTAAAATCAAAATAACCTCAGATAATGCTTAATGCTCGTTCAGGCCCAAAAAAGTGCAAACTTCAGAGACGATTTCAACAATGCTAGACTTGAAATAGTTAATAAAAAATGTAGACTAGAGATTCACAGTTTATTATAGTATCGATATTGTAGTTTAGTTAAGATCCATAGGGAAACTAAATGACCCAAAATGGCAAAATAAGAAGAAACACTACTTAAATCCAGAAGTTTAAATAAAAGTCCATAATTATGGAGAAATTGATATAAATATCAACCACAGCGTCCGAGAAGATGGGCAAAGAGCCCTTCTTTGTAATAACACCCATACAAAGGTATGGTCTCATACAAAAAAAAGAATTATACAGCAATGGCTACTTTATTTCGTGAACAAGCCTTAGTGGAGGCATTAAACAAATGCAAACGTATGCGCGTGGCCTGAGTACACGATGTCTAAATTCCTTGGACGCTCGATGTGCCACTGCACGCCCTGCCGGACGCGCTCCCGACCCGTGGTCCAACCGCTATGTCCAACTGGTTGTGCCACGGGGAAATAAAGCGGTTGGACCACGGGTCGGGAGCGGAAGGATGCGCCGCTCGACGCATGCCACTCAGGCCTTATACGTACGTGTACCTCATAGTACAGTCAGGGGCATAATAGTACATTATTGCAGAGGCCGGGAAAGCGAATTTCGTGGATGAGTATTTTTTGTCGGACGAAGCGAAGCTGAGGCCGACAATTACATACGAATCCACGAAATTCTATTTCCGTCCGAGGCACATATAGGACTTTTCTCCAAACATGCAAGGAAATAAAACAAAATTTATTACAATCGATTAAGTAATTCTTCTTGCAAATTGAATAACAATTGAAAAGAAAAAATCTCTTATGATTCCCGCCTAAACTTTTTTTTAATGCATGGTCGTTCATAAAAAATAGTAACGATATCTATGGTTTCATTAAACCGTACCTACACGACCTGACACACCGAGGCGTTTGTAACTCATGATAGAACGAGACGGCCATAGATTTGATCGCCGTCTCTCGCTCTATCCAGACCAGGCGTTTGGTCGTGGCTTTAGAATTTGGCTGTATGCATTTTTTTCAAAGTCCAAAAGTAGTTTTTAAGAAGTAAAAAACAATACATTAATGGATTTTAGTACAATTTCGCGGCCGCAAAAACTGTACAATAATGAAAATCTTTTTTTTTAATTTGAGCTGGTACATAAGAAGGTACTTCGCGTTTCGTTTTTGCTACATTAATGCGAACATTTCCGAGCATATTGGAGAAAATATACATACAATTTTAAACCTTATGCTCCAGACTTAAGTAAAAAAGTGTATAGATATTTTTGCCGTTGACTGTACAATCACCGTCAATAGTATCTTATATCAAAATATGTGACACAATCTTATGTCACTCTAACTAAAGTTGTCAGATATTTTTACGGCTTTCATGGTATAAGATACCCAAAACCTGAAGAAAATTTGTCTACGTAAATTTTTAAATATCTCGAATATCTATAAACAGGATAATCTTAACCTTTGTACAAACATGAATTGGTACGTGAATTCTTCAATGAAGATTCTTCACTTCAAGAGCTGGCGACTTCCTCGCACAACGTATCAGTATTGCGATACAGCGTGTTGTAGTTTTGAATATACAGTGTGTTACCATGACCCAGGCTTTTACGAAAATGCGTAATAATACGCATTACTGGCAATCGTTTTCAAGTAGGTATTAAGAGTTGACAAATATTTAAATTAACCGAACAATTATTTTTATTTCGTTCGAACGATCAATGTAACGCGTGTACTGCTTAGTTGTCAAACGTTGCGAGTGGCTGCGATCTGTCATTGTCAAGTGCCAATTAACGATTTATTTTGAAGTACATTGCTTCTCAATTAACTTTTCTTAGAAAGATAATTACTTTTAAAATTAGGATTTTTAAACAAATAATGCACATGGTTTGGCTAAGAATCTGCATCTCAATCCTCGGTTCAAATAAAAGCCTGCCTCATGTTGACACACTGTATTAAACTTCAATATAATTTCAAATATCACAATTCGACATTTTTTCAGGTACTTCGAACTAAGCGCAACCAAGGAAATGTTGGAAGAGTTCCTCCCCCAAATCCACCCGTGGTCGACCGACACCCACATGATGGGCCAAATGACGGGGTTCCTGCCCGTGGGACTGCGCCCCGAGCATTCGGCCCACGGCCACCAACTGTGGTTCGACAAGCTGATGGCGTTGTGGGATACCTGTTATAACTCTCCCTGTGGGATTTCGGTGGGTAAAAGATTTCATACTGTAAGAATCACGTTTGATAATCAATCTAGATCCATTCACGACTACAACCCGCTGCTTAGTATGAAATGTAGAGCTTGGAAATTAATTTGTAGTGGTACTACCAAAAGCAAAGCTCTTAAGGGTTGAGTTGACGTCTTTGCAATTAGGTTTACTCTTAGTCAAATTATGACAATACAAAAATCGAGAAAATTTACATATAAAATTGCCTATGAGGTTGCAAATATACCACTACATGTACAATTTCATGCTCTCGGTAATTTGTCTGCAATCATGTCTGAATCTAAGGCAGCGGTTACACGGTCAGTTATTTTCCATCAGTCTCACATTCGTCCAAAGACACAGAGTTTAAATTCGCGTGGCATCAATAGACAATAGGACTAATGGACTGAACTGACGCCTGAATCACCGTGTATCTTACACGTCGTCATCTGTTTGGCATTGTCAAGCGATTCGCTCATTTGTAAACGCTCACGCCGCGGCCACGACATTGGTCTAAGGCGACCGGCTTAGCGGAAAACCATACGTGCTCCCTCTCGTACCCATATCGGCATCCCGCTCCAACTCATGGATTCGCCGCTGGTCGCCTTAGACCAATGTCGTGGCCGGGCCTTCACGTAAGTTCTATAAAACTGGGACTCCACATGATGGGCCAAATGACGGGGTTCCTGCCCGTGGGACTGCGCCCCGAGCATTCGGCCCACGGCCACCAACTGTGGTTCGACAAGCTGATGGCGTTGTGGGATACCTGTTATAACTCTCCCTGTGGGATTTCGGTGGGTAAAAGATTTCATACTTTATTTATCGTATGGCATTTTTTGTATGTCACTGCAAGATATATATATGTACAATTACATTAAATTAAAATTTAAAGCTAGAGTTCTTAAAGTAATCCACGGCTTTCCCGGTCAGGGTCTTGAGCTCTTCTAAATTACCACTGAATTTGGTGTCGGGGCATTCTAGCACCATGTGACGAATTGTTTGTACAGGGTTCCCACACTCGCATGCCGCCGACTCACTCCAACCCCATTTGTGTCTGTGATATGCGTAATTTCATACTGTACAAAAGAATCACGTTTGATAATCAATCTAGATACATTCATGACTACAACCCGCTGCTTAGTATGCATGAATTATAGAGCTTGGAAATTAATTTGTAGTGGTGCTACCAAAAGCAAAGCTCTTAAGGGTTGAGGTGACGTCTTTGCAATTAGGTTTACTCTTAGTCAAATGATGACAGTACAAGAATCGAGTAAATTTAAATATAAAATTGCCTATGAGGTTGCAAATACATCACTACATGTACAATTTCATGCTCTCGGTAGTTTGTCTGCAATCATGTCTGAATCTAAGGCAGCGGTTAGACGGTCAGTCATTTTCCATCAGTCTCACATTCGTCCAAAGACACAGTTTAAATTGCACAGCGTGTATCTTACACGTCGTCATCTGTTTGGCATTGTCAAGCGATTCGCCCATTTGTAAACGCTCACGTAAGTTCTACAAAACTGGGACTCCACATGATGGGCCAAATGACGGGGTTCCTGCCCGTGGGACTGCGCCCCGAGCATTCGGCCCACGGCCACGAACTGTGGTTCGACAAGCTGATGGCGTTGTGGGATACCTGTTATAACTCTCCCTGTGGAATTTCGGTGCGTAAAAGATTTCATACTTTATTTATCGTATGGCATTTTTTGTATGTCACTGCAAGATATATATGTACAATTACATTAAATTAAAATTTAAAGCTAGAGTTCTTAAAGTAATCCACGGCTTTCCCGGTCAGGTTCTTGAGCTCTTCTAAATTACCACTGAATTTGGTGTCGGGGCATTCTAGCACCATGTGACGAATTGTTTGTACAGGGTTCCCACATTTGTGTCTGTGATATGCGTAATTTCATACTGTACAAAAGAATCACGTTTGATAATCAATCTAGATCCATTCACGACTACCACCCGCTGCTTAGTATGCATGAATTATAGAGCTTGGAAATTAATTTCTAGTGGTGCTACCAAAAGCAAAGCTCTTAAGGGTTGAGGTGACGTCTTTGCAATTAGGTTTACTCTTAGTCAAATTATGACAATACAAAAATCGAGAAAATTTAAATATAAAATTGCCTATGAGGTTGCAAATACATCACTACATGTACAATTTCATGCTCTCGGTAGTTTGTCTGCAATCATGTCTGAATCTAAGGCAGCGGTTAGACGGTCAGTCATTTTCCATCAGTCTCACATTCGTCCAAAGACACAGTTTAAATTCGCGTGGCATCAACAGACAATAGGACTAATGGACTGAACTGACGCCTGAATCACCGTGTATCTTAAACGTCGTCATCTGTTTGGCATTGTCAAGCGATTCGCTCATTTGTAAACGCTCACGCCGCGGCCACGATATTGGTCTAAGGCGACCGGCTTAGCGGAAAACCATACGTGCTCCCTCTCATACCCATATCGGCTCCAACTCATGGATTCGCTCGCCGCTGGTCGCCTTAGACCAATGTCGTGGCCGGGCCTTCACGTAAGTTCTATAAAACTGGGACACCACATGATGGGCCAAATGTCGGGGTTCCTGCCCGTGGGACTGCGTCCTGAGCATTCGGCCCACGGCCACGAACTGTGGTTCGACAAGCTGATGGCGATGTGGGATACCTGTTATAACTCTCCCTGTGGGATTTCGGTGGGTAAACGGAGATTTCATATTGCAGTGTCCATTTGTAAACAAAAGAAAGACGTTTCATAATCAAATCTCGATCCATTCGTGACATTATTAGTCAAGAGAACCTGGTAGAAGAATCGTGAATTAAGCTTCAATTACACTTGTTCATTCGTCGCATGCAAATATTGTCGGTTGCGGTTGGCAACCCCGTACTTGGATTCGGCGACCGTATTAGGCGAACGACCAAGTGTAATTGCCGCTTTAATTGATGATAATGATAATCTGCACTTTTTTACATAGTAAAATGGAATTTCATAGTACAAAATAAGATTCGGTAAAAAAAAAATTATGACATTAGTTTTTACGCTGATTGTGCTTTCTTTAGTAATTTCATCTATGTAGTTCTCATTAAGGCGAACCTGACAATGTGACAATGCATTCTTTCGTTTTGTTTGAGGTTGGAAAACCCTTACCTAGACAAAGTGTTTGTGCTATTTGAAGAAGATAATGTTTACATATTTTTAGCAAACAGTACCTATTGTATTGTGTTGTCATCTGCCAAACCTAATTTGTATGGCTCGGCTCCAATATGCAATTTGATACTGACCTATCCTTTTGTATTGATATTCTATTAAAATACACACACATTTATGCATCCTCTCTACGTGTCCGAACCGAACTAATTAGTTATTGATATATAATACTGCATTTGACATGACTCATTTTGTACTTCCCTTGCTGAAACGCGAAACATACTATTTCTAGACTTTAGAAGTGTAAAACTATTTATTTTTTAAGGTTATTAAATTGCCGAAACTTCCTTGCTATCATTAACCATGAAAACATTTAAAGGAAAGTATTATGTGTTTAGTGCCATACTAATCGTCATTACCCGTGCATAATATTTGAATTTAGAATCCCGTTTTATGCTCGAGTATTGAAAATCTAATAAAACCTCGAAAACTTTAATTTTTCTGTCTCCAAAATTGGACAGACGCGATCTTTGAATTATAAAAAATTCAAAGTATACTATAAGCCAATCGAATTAATCCAGGAGTCCTAAACAGATATTTAATTTTAAAATTATATTATAACTAACGTGGGAGTCAAACTTATATAAATATTATAGAACCGAGTTACCATCTCGAAACATGAGTTATTCGGTTCGACAATATTTTAAGAGTTTTTTTTTTTAATTCCTTAGGATCTGATGACCCTATTCTCCGGGCTTGCCAAAAAGAACCCTGGCACAGTGGACTGGGCCCCATACGTGCCCAAGATGTTCACCAGATTCCTCCACGCTCTAAATCTGCCAGTCAACTATAAGGACATGCAGTATTCTAAGAATCATTCGCTCGGTAAGTTGGCTTATCAATATTTTAGTACCCATGCTAAATAGCAGATTACGCGCTTTATTATTAGTGCGAAAAAAAAAGAATTTCGTTTTTGCACGTACGACGTTTTTTAGTGCAGATGGCCCTCCGAAGTTTTGGACCTGACGTAATATGACACACTTCTCGCACTACGGCATTTTCACTTCTAGGGACACCCAATTAGCTTAACTCTCACAAAAAAGTTAACTTCGACGTCAGCTTTGTAACGACAATTAAGCATGAAATATTTACGTATATCCACTTTATTCGTGTTTTTATATTGCATATACGCGAATTCTTTCTGGATTAAATGATAAAAAAATATTTATGTTAATATTTAATGCTTAATTGTCGTTACAAAGACATCGAAGTTAACTTTTTTGTGAGAGTTAAGCTAATTGGGTGTCCCTAGAAGTGAAAATGCCCACTAGAGCCTAAAAAAGGCACAATCTGGGGCCCATTTCTCGAAAGCTTGTAACTTGTAATACAAGCGAAACTTGTATTACAAGTTACAAGCTTTTGAGAAATGGGCCCCTGTACTAAAAATTATATTTCACGCGGGCTACTCACGTTTCTAAGTCAAGAATTGCTCGACATGTGAGTGTGAGTCTTCATCGCGCAGCTATGGCGATTGGCTATATCTCATCACTAGTCATCGTTATCAACGTGCACTTTCCGTGGCAATGGCTATGGTTGACAGAAAAAGTAACAAATGTGAAAACGTTATTTTGTTCTATTACTCGTACTCTCAATAAAAAGAATACTCTCCTTGGGATACATACAAACATTATCCTACTTTAAAAAATAAAAAATCCAAATTCATTAATTTATGACACATGATAGTACTTTAAATTACATTTTGCGAAGTCTTTATTTTAATCAAAATGAATATTTAAGTAACTATTTCAAGTAGAGTAAGATCAGTGTTATATAATGGATTTTTCAATTTGACGTTAACGTTTGACAGCCGAATCTGTTTAATATATTTTAGTCGTTTAATGGTTTAATCAGTGAAATTTGAATAATTGATTAAAATATGCGTAGGTAATTAATGATTATAATTAAAATGACTATAATTTCTGAATAAATGATAAAATACCTAATATTTAATTTTTCTGTCAACCATACTTTGCCACCAATACCGCACGTTGATAACAATCACTACTCATCACCTCATATACCTACGGAGCGAAATATGCCGAGAATTTTTCAACTTAAAACTTAGTAACCCGCGTAAAATGAATTAGTCTCACGTGAATTTTGTGTTAATTTCAACTAAGCAGGAGCCTAATTCACTAACGATATTTTACAATATGAAAACGTTATATTAGTTTCTATCACAACAAAACCTAATATCGTTGGCGAAATGAGCCCAAAGTCTATCTGTGCACGTAATTATTTACGGTCATAACATAATGTTTTTTTCTTATAATCATTATTTTAACATTTTCATAATATCGTATTATTAACATAATCCTAACATAATAAAGTTTGATAGTCAAAATTTCAACCAAAAATTTCACTATTATTCACTTACCTTCGATTACGAAACGTTTATGAACTTTATAATTCATACTGCTCATTCATAAAAACTACAGTTCAATACTGCATACATCTATGGGGGCCCAGGTAGTATGGAGAGAATGAAACAGTGGTAATCAGCAGTCAAATAATGAACATTTATTCAATTCAGTCATCGTCTTATATACTATTTACAGATACATAATTTAGGTATAAGATAGGTATTCCGAAATAACACAATACGAATTTACCAACGCCTAGCTCGCTCTTCCTCGCGAGCGAGACGGCAACATCGGGTCTCTCACCCAACATCGCGAAGTGCATAAATCGGGTAGATGAGAATACAGCAACTTGCGAATACCCATCGTAGAAATTCTCAATAGCCGGATCGGCTGGAGTGCGGTGCGCTGTCTCGCTTTCTATCTCGCTCTAACAGCATCGTAAAAAGCGCGCGCAGTCCTGCGCGCGCCTCAGTTGTCCCCAGCTGTCGATGCGCACGCATGTCCCATACATCACATAACAGTGGTATGTTATGTAATGTCATTTATGTCGTTCTCCGTAGATCCTCTCATAAGCCCGGAGGATGATGAACTGATAGACATACTACTGCTATTTTTATCGCCTAATTCAGGTACTTCTAGCATGAAACTTATGAAAGGCCCAGGGGAATGAACATTCGATATTGCGTAAATTATAATCCTTTTCATAGTGTTCCATTTAGTATGAAAAGGTTTATAATTTACACAAAATGGGGAATTATAAGGCTATACAATAATAGTTTTATTTTTTACTGCGTAATCATAGCAACGCTTATTGTTAAAATGTAGGAAAAAAAGTTCAATCCCTACTAATTTTGGTAATTAAATGCACACTTTTTAAGTACAAAGAAACGGTTCAATTTCCATGGGCTCTTCAACCGCAGCTTATACATTAATACATGTCACCTCATTGCTTGCCTTGATGCCTCATGGTGAAAATACTCATGAAAGATGTATCCAACCTATGCCGTTCCAGTCGATTTTTGAAGTACTTTCACGTGAATTCTGTTTTGTGTACCTACAATCTATATTAAAATACCATACAAGAAAATACGAGTGCAGTTGTAATATTGTAGTTGTTAAGATGTGTTTTGTCGTAACCGTAACAGTATAGCATCGAGTATCTGTCTGTCACTCCAACCAATGCGTAATGAGTGTGACGGAGACAGATGGTCGAAATTTACGAAAGATTTCTGGTAAGCGCTTAGGATTCTCAAACCTTCTCAAACCTTGGCAATCCAGCAACGTACGAGGCCAAACAGTCGAATCTACTAGAAATATTTTACATTGATTTACGCGTGTTCAATAATAGTGCTTTGTCTTAATTGCCTTTACTAACATCGCAGCGATGTTGAAGTACTGATCTATAAGATTAGCTTACAAAAGAATTGTCATATAGTTTGCCCCTTTCGGTCTTATCAATGTGTATACCTAAGATATTACGCGTGTCAAGAAAACAAGGAGGCTAGAAGTGCAATCGGGACATTAACCTGCAGCTCCAACAAAGGGAAAAGGGGTGAATGAGCACATCAAATGCTCGATAGCCCACTCGATTCCGGCCGAGCGTCCTTCCAAAACATAACATGACATACCTAAGACCACAGATGTCATATATACCATAGATCAAGCAAACGTATCTACTTAGCGTGTCAAATGAACTCAGTAAAATCTACTGAGTTGTCCGTCTTTAATCGTAGCTTGCAGCTTTCGGGCGTCAAATTTTGTAAATTGAAGTGAACAAAAACATTAATAATGCCTCCTTAAGTAATATTAATTGCAACAATACATAAAAATATGAATACTCAAGGGCCTGAGACATATTTAAAATCATAGGCAAGTAACAACTTCAGTACAAAATCTGACACGCTCGGCCGCCATACAAATGAATGAACTTGTTTCTTCTATCCAAATCTAATTCTGTGCCTAAGACCGAAAGGGACAAACGATACATATCGGCTTGCTATTTTAGGTGACGTTTATGAGTAAAGGGGTATGAATATATTGCTGGCGTCAAACTTTCCCTAATTTATACCAGTTATCATGGCTTATCATTTCACCCCCGCCTTCAATCGTGACGACGTATCAAATCGCACGCGCAAACAAGTCAATTTGACAGCCAAGTCTTCAGAAATCGACAAGCACTGCCTAAATCCCTAAATGTTGTCGCTCTTAAAACAAAAACCTCACCGTAACCGTTCTTTCAGACACCAAAGACATGGCATCCTGGATCGTATGGACGATCAATCCGGACGGGTTGACGTTGAAGCATCTCCGCTGCTTCGTAGGCGCGGTGGAGAGTTACTTGCACAGTGCGAATGCAGGTCGTTGGTCGTATAAGCTGAGAGATCTGCTTCGGAAACTTGCCAGGGAGTTTTTAAACAGGTAATTACGAAATATATATTCTCGTAAGCCCATCATCATCATTTTTAGCCGTTTATCGCCCACTGCTGAGCATAGGCCTCTCTTCCTGTACGCCACTGGCCCGGTCTTATGACTGGTT
>JALPQI010015438.1:0-17247 GCA_025490895.1 Thaumatotibia leucotreta
ACTCAGAATATTCAGGTGAGCATAAACTCTGTCATCTCCCTCAGGAGGATTAAAAAATATTGTCTTTCCGGCGTGAAAGGGAGCAGAAGGGTTATAGCTGTTAGTTTTAGAAAAGACAACTCTTCCTAGTTTTTTTGGCTTGGGATTACATTTAGTACAGGCAGGAGTGCGTACTCCTTTTTCCCCGCACTTAAAACAAACAATATCTTGGGAAATTCTACAAGATTTAGTCGTGTGATTAGTTCTACCACAACGGAAACACTTCATATGAGAAGAGCCTTGTGCCAATGAGGCAACAAAAGCTTTTGAAGAATTGAAGGGACGCGCAGGAAACCTACGACGATCATCATTAATCACTCTAGGGGCACTAGAAGTAATGTTTTCAGAATTCTTACTCAAACTAGGTTCAATAAAGGATTTAGCCTTAACCTCGGCTAACTCTATCCGCTTGCAGAGTGTTTTTAATTGTTGAATGGAAGCAACATCATGTAAAGCGAGGTTCTTTGAATATTCCGGCCGAATGTTCCGCATCAGAGTGTCCAGTTTCTCCTGCTCCGGAATCTCCTTGGTAAGTCGTTCGTACATGCCTAAAACTGTAGAAACAAAATAAACTATGGTTTCCGATTTGGCCTGAGTTCTTGCACGGATCTCCTGTAACAATTGATAATCTAAATCCGGGATATCAAATTCCTCTCTTAAAGCAACGGTGACATCCTTATAGGAACGAAGCTGGGTGCGCTGAGACCGGAACCAAGACAAAGCAGGTCCTTCAAGAATTTCGGGAAAACCCCTATAAATCCTATCTTCTGATATACGCCTAGCAATCCGCGACTCTTCCAGCCTAGTAAGAAATGAACGCACACACGTATCACCTTTAAATTTCAAATTCAAAGAATTTATATTAAAAGTCTTATCCGGTTTACTTATGATTTCTCGAATTACTCGAGTTCCATTGGAAGAATGGTCATCACCTTCAGAATCAGATGATGCCGAAGAATTACCATCATTCAACCGAGTTACAATGGTATCTAACATCGTCTTTAAAAGTTGAACCTCCTCGGTTTCATCTAAACGAGAAAGACGGCAAATAAGATATTTGCAACGGGAAGACAAGCGATCTTTAGCTGACACGGACAACTCTTCTTTAATCTCCTGTTCAATTTCTTCTGCTTTCCGTTGACAAACATCTAGTTCTAACGCAGGGTTGCTTTGTATTAAATCTTGGAATTTTAGGCTACCCTTATTAGCAAGTGCAGCAGTCTGCTTCAGCGCCTGACACAAACTAGATCTACGCGAAACGGGATTAACCGGAAGTTTCCGAATCGCCAACTCATGTGTTATTTCGTCTTTGTGTAGGTGAGTGATTTTACAACCCGCATTTAGAAAATCCATATTTAAAGTTAAATTCAAGTAAGTTTTAAAAATTAGAAACTCAAACGGGTTAAAGTTTTAAGTTTAAATTTATTTTCCCTCAATAAAGAAAGAAGTACAAAATAAGTATCACATATTTATAGAGGAGTAACAATAAGACCTCTTTTAACTTAATCTCAGAAGAGTGTTGAGAAAAATCTCAAAGTGTGGTATTACATTCAGAAAAACCTTTGAGTTTACAAGCCCAAATGCTTCTTTACCACCTATCGTAATAAAACAATATTCAACTAATTTACCATTAGTTTTTTAACGAATGACCGTAACTTAAATACTAGTACGCAATACAATACCCATTCGCACCACTATAAAATCTTAAAATTAACAAAACGATAGTTGCTTGATCCTGTCATATACTCCTTGGACCTTTCTAAATATTCTAGAATAATAAGTTCTATAAAACAGGCCCCACGTTGGGCGCCACTGTAATATCTCCAATATGGATATTATAAAAAAAAACAAAGACTTGACACGGTGGGTTTAAGTCACATAAATTGGGAAACTTAAAGTATCCAGAATCCCCAATCTTAACCTACTTCAGTTGTGGGATGTTCACAGTTATAGGAAGTCAAGTCACACGGACCTAGCAGACCGTTAAAACAATGAGACTAAAAAGAAGTTAACAACAGGGTGTGGATTGTCGGCCCTCCAAGGGTTGAGCCTCGCTGGAAAATATTTAAAATAAAATGGACGCCTTCTCCAGCGAAACTCTTGCTTGTATATGACAAGATCAATCAAGCAAAACAATTGAGCAACTTTTATAAAAGGTTTATTTTATACTTAAATACAAATCCCTCCCTCTTGGGAATTTCAAAATTTATAACCCGGGTATCCGGAATTAACATACAACTTGTTGTAACCTTAAAGGTAAACTTAAAAATTAAATATTTCTGTTAAACACTTGGGTGTCGAGGGTAAAGAGATTTCACACCTTATCTTCAACCTGGTGTCACGTTAATAAAATAAAATTAGATAGGCTTATTTGCCCCGTTTAGGTAGTGAGTACGTATTTAAAAAAATAAGGAAAGGATATCACCCGTGTATGCTGTGTGTAGGTGTGTGGTGTAACTTCGTCTCCTGCTGGTTCGAAACAAGCCCGTAATGCGGTCAGGAAACACAGGCTGCTGGCACCGGTTGTACAGGAAATGTAGGTCCTCGACAAATACAGTAGGAGACGCAGATGAAAAACCACCAGCGTTGAACTTCTTGATAAAAATAGAAGGTAGTAAAAAAACTAGTAACAAAAAAAAACCCTGGAACAAAATGAGTCCAGTTAATATCCTAATTGGACAAATTACCAATTATTCTTAATCGCAACCCAGTCGTTATGACGTGGAGTCGTATCAATAGTCACTTACCAGTTTATTAGCTGGGCTTCTATTGTACTTTGCTAACAAAATGGTTCCCGTGAGGGTAATACGTCCTCAGATAAAGTGGTGCTAAAATAAGACAAAAAGACACACGTTAACCAACAGGAAATAACCTACAAGGTTAATTCATTATTCCACAGCAAACAGACACTGTAACTTACCGAACGGTACTGACTTCAAATCTTAATGGGTCATTTCTTTATTAAAACTAATTATGCCATGATCGGCTGACACGATGCTAAGTTAGGTTACATTGTGGCGCGGCATTTCAAAACGAGGACTCCGAAAAAACCAATACCGCAAGATCACACCTCGAAGGCGGTTTACGAAGTGACAAAGCTCTTCCAGGTTCCATCCGGCGAGGAAGAACCATAGACAAAATCGATCTTTCTAGAACGATTTGTATATTCATAATTACCAGACAAATGAAATATTCAAAATTAATTCCAAAACGAATTTTCGGATTACCATAAACCACTTAAAGGTAAAATACTAAATTAGAAAATATAATATATCGCCCGCAACAGTACGGCACGTCTATGACGACCTTTATATGCGCAGATATCATATCTGTGACTTAGCCTGTGACATTTGTCAACAATGACATCTAATCTTTCCGGCGTAAACAAACCAGAACGCAATCATTTATATATCCTAAAAGGGAAATCTAGACTTCGATAACCAAAGGGATAGTTTCAAAACGAACAAAAATACAATGGTGAAATGTTGAAATGGATAACCAACTTATGACGGTGGCTACACCATATAACACAATGCAGGAATTTTCCACTTGGAAACGCTCAGGTAATTTCTCCTTATTTCTCTCTTATGTTTGAAACAACAGAAAGAAATGCCTAATTAACCATCTAAACTTCATTAGGAGTTCCCTGTGAATACAAATTTCCAAATAGGTATTCCAAATATGAAAGATTTT
This sequence comes from Thaumatotibia leucotreta, assembly GCA_025490895.1. Classification (NCBI taxonomy): domain Eukaryota; kingdom Metazoa; phylum Arthropoda; class Insecta; order Lepidoptera; family Tortricidae; genus Thaumatotibia; species Thaumatotibia leucotreta. The sequence continues at coordinate 3,733 of JALPQI010015438.1, forward strand.
ATTTATTCAACTTGGGTCATATAGTGAGAAAAAAAAATGATATAAAACTTTAATCTTTTAACACTGCAAAGTGTTACATTTTTAAAAGACTTTAAACGACATACTATAGGATTACAGGAAAATAAAAAACCATCCTCACTTTACCTGTGGGATTTTTTTTACTTTTATATTTATTCCACCACTATATCGGCATGATTAACATAGAATTATAACTAACGTGAGGTAAATGCCCATAATCGCCACGTTGGGCAAGCGGATTGGCGATCGCAGTAATGTGTTCATGATGACGCTGCTGCCCATCATCAATCTTTTAATAACAAATAATGTTCAGTGACACTTCAATCCCTTAGTCGACTCTTACGACACCCGCAGGACTTTTTCTTTACTTACATATTGCCAGAACATGTTTATAGGTACCGCAAAACCGGGGTTACTTTGATTAATTTTAACTTTGGTTACATATTTTGATGAATTTAACGGACGTACTAGTTTAAAATTCAGATATAATTATCGGTTTTATTCAAGAATCAACCTGCTGTATAAAATATGTGGTACCTTTAGTTAATAAATATAAAATAAATACAACGCGATCAAAGTTATATTGTTGAGAATAGAATTAATACTTTGATACCACTTATTTTTACTATAAACTGGAAATAGTCCACCTAAAAGCACGTAAATAATAAAAACGGTTAAGTACATCTTTAGTTATTTGTTTTTTCTATGTGTATTGTATTTGTGTGGTGGTTACTATGATCCCATACTAAATGATCCAAATTGATATGTTTCGACGGTTTACTAGTTTTTTCATTACAATTGATGCAAGAACTTAATTTTTGCCGATACAAAAGTATATCTTTCAATATTTAATTGTAGAGATAATAAGTCTTTCCTAAAAATCTACTTATGATTAGTAATAATGTATCAATTTTGTTTTCTAGACGACATGACAGTTTACTTGGGTAATACTACCTATGTAGTGAAGCAATAGGCATGATGACTGTCAAGTCAAGTCAACATCTTTTTTCGATTTTTGAAAGATTTACATGAAATACACAAAAGTAACGTCACGTTTGTATACTACACTTATATTAAATAAAAGTTCCGTACAATAATGACTGCAGTCTATATTTTAGTAATAATTTATTCGTGTATGATGCCGTGCTTAATGTCTAATAATTTATTTTAAATACAGTCATCATCTCTATGTTGGCATTCCCAAAAGTGAAAAAATTAATACTACTAATATAAGTTTTTAGATTCGTTAAAACATACACCGGGGTTAGATCTTTGTTTGTTTTACTTGTATTGTATACAAATAATATAATAGGAAAGTATGACAAATACTTAATAATTTATGCCACTATTGTTTCTTCGTAGTTTATGCCATTATTGTTTCTTCGTAGTCGCAATTATAGGTACACAAAATTCACAGTCATCTTCCACACAATCAAATCAAATCAAATCAAATAAGTTTATTGCATTTCATGTGTACATAATTTGATCTTATAAGCAATTTATCAATCTCTAGTATACTTTTAAGTAAAACGAACACAATACAAAGTACCACGTTTTACAATTACTTTTTTTATAAGATGTATTGTATTTTTTAAGATTTCATGCAAAAAATACTCAATTATTCAATCTGGTACATTTATAGATTTTAATATTATACTGAATTAAAAAGGGTTGTAAATGCAACAACGATTTTTGAAATTCAACATTCCGTATTGCGGCTTCTTTGTTTATAAAGAAATCTAAACCACACATATTTACTTTATTCAAAACAGCATCATGTATAAATATGGCTCCTGTGATTGATGCATTCGAATATATTTTTAATTCAAAAAGGTTGCAAATCCTAATACGACAGTTTTGATGAATGAAAAATCAAATTTAAGAGGATGTTTTAAAATTAAAGCTGCCACATTCCGTTTTGCGACTCCTTTTTATATAAAGAAACATAATATTTACGTATTTATTTTATTCAAAACGGCCATCTACAAATATGGCACTTTTGCTTACATATTTTTTAACGTAATCACTTATTTTTTCGTTTCATGGCACTTTTTCACAAAAATGTCGTGCGTTTTGGTCGACAGTCGAGTCACAACTGACAAAATGGCAGTTTAGCACTGAAACTAGTCTCGAAAGAGCGATAGTGCAAAAAGGGCACCTGCATAATTTTGATACTTACTAACGTCAAATCGACAGGTGTCTTAGTGTCACATAAAATATTAGTGCTTATAATGTCGTTTTTGCAATAAAATCATTTTTCACGGTTTTTGAGTTGTGTCGCTTTTGTATTTAATGGACGAAGTGTATTGCAACCTATATTACATCCTAATGAAACTTATTTTGATATGTGCCGTCAGTCACTTGAGATCTTATTCTTAAGGATATCTCACACTTACCATTTCAATTATTATGTATGAAAACAAAAATATTTTTTTTTCGAATTCGATTAAAAGCAATATATCAGGTAGCTCCAATTAACGTACCAGGCAGCCTGTTAAAATTAACGGAAGAAAAAAACACGGTGTACATAAAATATTTGTAGGTAGGTAGTTAGTTAGTTAAACTGGGCTTTTTCCGCAACTAGACATCAATTGTGCCTTTTTTGCGTGAAGGTATAGAAGGTATAGTATAACAGAATATTAGAAACATTATGTTAATTAATACTCTTTTTCAACCACTACCACCACCTTCTCTTCAACCACTGTGGGTGTCATAAGAGTCCACTAAGATTGAAGCGTCACAGACCAGAGCAGCGTCATAATAGTTGACATGCTACTGCGATCGCCAACCCGCTTGCCAGCGTGGCGATTAAGGAGAGCCCCATGACCAGCTGCACGACTGAAAATTGGCTGCAGATGATGATGTTAAAAAATTCATATGTGCATTGGTTTTAATTATTGTTCTAACTGTTACCAAAATGTATTGTCCTGTTATAAAAATACGTTTTAAATATACGTTTCAGAATGCGAAATCTAAAAGTAATCTGTTTGAAGCACACCGTAATTTTACCGGTCAAGACTCAAATAGTTTCGCTTAAATGCATTGGAATAAGGCAAATAACGTTTGTGAAAATAATAATCAGGCGACTAAAATATAAATGAATAAATGGGTATTTAGGGAAAACTTTTATTTTAGAAGAACCACAGGCTATAACAAGACGGTTTGAAATTCGGAGGTAGAGGAGTAAGAAAATTTAGAGGATCATTTGAAGTTATGATAATTTGGTACATGTATGGTATGTATCAATGTAGATGAAGGGCCCTAATGAAGATGTGAACAATAAAATGAATCGGAGGTGAACAATCATAACACCATTGTGAATAACATCATCATCATCTTCCTATCAGCCGAAAGACGCGTACTGATGAAAGCTCCAAAGATTACCACAATGACAGACACGTATCCAGAGGACTCCTGCGACCTTCACCAGGTCATCAATCCGCCTTGTGGCGACCCTGTCCACGCTTCACCTTCCGGTACGTGGCCGCTACTCGAGAACCTTTCCGCCCCAACGGCTATCAGTTCGACGTTGTACGTGCCTCGTCTACTGCCACTTTAGTTTTGCGATTCGGAGAGCTATAACGGTTACTTTGGGTCTGTTGCGGAAGGTCTCATTTCTAATACGAATAACATTTATTTAAAAGAAAATGTTGAAGACGAAATGGCAGCGGTTTTTTATACTAACGAATTCTATGGTTTTCTCTCTGGATATTGACATTTTAGCAAACTTTTTTTACAATAAAATCTACTTTCGCAATATCCTTGTCGGTGTTTTGTTATTCTCTCCTTTATTCAACTTCTCTCTCAGTTTAGGGTTTTTATAAAATTAATATAAAATTAAAATACAATACGACATACAAAAACAATACAAAATATAAACACTTTATAAAAAACCTAAACTAGGGTGCCGCCGGCAACGGGGCGGGCCCAAGCTGCCGGTGGTTAAGGTCGCAGAGAGAGGAACCGCCGGACTATGCACGCCGTGTCCAGGATTACCGCCTTCTGTATCCGACCCTTGATCCAGCCATCTAGCGAGAGACTCTTAAGGTGTTGGTCGAGACTCTTCGCTATTAAACCGTTCGCTGTAACAACTATTGTTATTCTTATTATTATGAAAACTAGAAGCCTCCAAAAACTATTAAATAAAATATTTCAGACAATTATGTAACAAATATCTCGTACATTTACAATAAAAAAGAAAATATACCGACATAAACTTTCAACACAAATCAAAGTATATTTTTTTTTCTACTCCCGTACTTTTACTTGTCATAAATTTACAGGGTCGTGATCACACCTTTAAGCCCCTACCTTACAGATATCAAGACAAGTCTATATTTTCTATTCCCTATTAACGCATTCGGGCAAACACGCAGTGTGTTTTTGGATTTTAAGACACCTCGTGTATACAAGACGTAATGAAGTACATGGTTGCCAACCTAATTTCAAGTAATTTGTAACAATAATCTAGTATTCTACAAAATACATTAAGGATAGATTTGGTGTGCTATCTAGCCTCAGTAAATGAGACAGGCTACGGTCCACGGAAGCTTCATTTAATTACATTCTCCGTTATAACGACACTGTACGTAGGGAATGCTCTTCTTGGGGTCTTTGAATACTCATAGGCCAACGATTTATTGTGATTATTTGTGTTTATGTCAAGATTATTTGTGGTATCGCTGGGATGATACATTTCTTAAGTTTTCATATGTCGTGGGAAATAAAATTAATTGTGCTTACTAAAACCCAGTATAGGTAGGTTAGATTATAATACTTACAATATACCGTATAGGTTATATAGGAATAGTATAGGTTTTGCTTTGGCGGTTTCCGATACAAACATGATAATAACAAAAATAAGTCGGTAATATTTTCTTCGGTTACTGCGATCATCACTCATGATCTCATGAAATAACACTATAATATATTAATTCATTTTAACTTCATACCGACATTGGAACACTTTCTAGGGTTCGTGGTCTGCAATCGCCCATAGACCACGAACTCTGCAAAGTTTTCGTGGTCTACGGGCGACTGCGCAGACCACGTCCTATATCTCATTCTCGGTTTTCGTAAAAGCCTGCATTATGTTAATACACTGTAGACCTACTCAAGCACCCTGATATTTGGGTCAAAATTCTTTTCAATGTCTTATTTTGTGTCCCTAAAAAACTTGACGTAGTGGGGATTTTTGTTTGAGATGATGTTTTGTTTTCAATTTCTGATGTATGGATTAAAATCTAGCATGAAAGAGAAATACAAGTGCACCGGTTTTTTTATATAATGAGTCGAAACAGCAACTAAAAGCGTGACAGAGTGGTATGAAGCAAGACAACGAAAAGAATTTTGACCCATTTGTTGCAGCTTAGTACCAAGCAGAATACATCAATGCACTCCTCGTTCGAGATCATTTAATCGTTGACTAGCCTGATTTATGTGATAATTCTAGATGATACAATCTCTGATGCTATCAAGACGTTTCTTCTATGACATTCTTCGGCCTAGGCTTCAGTACCTAATATTTAATAAATTGGTCGTTAGTAGATGCCAGTGTTAAGTGTTTAAATAACCTGATCAGTGATTTCTATGAGATTATCTACAACATTGTAGATATTGAAATGAAATGAAAAAATGGTTATTTGATACTAAAATAGAAACAACAAGAAAACTTAATTATATTAAAGCTTAAACTAAGTACAAAATGGATGCCACTCGGCATAAAATGCCGATAACTAAAGGGCTCTAGTTATGGCGCTGGTTTTCAGGGCAACCAGAAATATATTTTTATGAATTAACACTAATATCTGTTGACTTAAGTCAACTAGAAAAGGAATTACAATTAGAGTTAATACACTGCGACTTAATAAAGTAATATTATGAACTTCTACAACATTGCGGGCTATTTCGAACTTTATCTGGTTTTAAAATTTGTGATCTCTACTTTTTCAGAAAATTTCTATCAAACCTGGGGTAGAGACCCGCATCAAAATTCTGAACATTTTCGCCTCTCTTAAATTTAGAGTATTATGAAATAAAATAGATATTACAATAATTTTTCATACGGTTTCAATATTTTCGTCACTACTGTGTCTCTTTTTTTGTTTTCTGGTGAACAAAGTGCATCAAACATATTATTAGAACTAATTTAGAATTAACATTTCGTATGGCATAATGGTTGTTAGTTGATCAATTTGCGAGAATTATTAATACCTAAACATTTCAAGCAATCCGTACCAAAATACTGCATTTGGTTCTTTACGAGGATCTTGGACTTGAAGTTTTCCGGGCTTTCACGTAATACAAGCTGCGCCCGAGTTCGACTTTGCAGATATATCTACATAACTAAAATTATTGGAGCTTATCATTATACATACATAACATGAAGGGTTCACGAAAAAACTTGTCCAAAGCTTACAAAATCAGGGCAAATTGTGAATTTGCCCTGCTTATTCTGTTAAAAGTAAGGTGGTTTTTCCTTCTGTCATTTGAATTGACTAGACATGTTCTTTCCGTGGACTCTTCACATAACAACATTTTTTGTGGTGAATAGTTGTACGGTCTATTACTGTTATCGAAATCTGATACAGAGTCTAACTCAGATAAAAAAAATCTACTACCTTATGATGAGTGATAACAAGAAACTATTTTTTTATTATTATAGACTGGTCGTTATTAAGTTCTAATAGGGCAACCTTCCGTATATGCAACAATTTCTAAATTAAACTATAGTGCTGAAAAAGCGTTTAAATAATTGACTACTAGTATTGTTACAAAAAACTTGTTCTTAAACACTTTAAATGCCAGTCTCGACGTATGTCCCTTTCTCACAAACACAAAAATACAACGTGACAGGATATCCAAAACGTTTAAATTTTTCAAATATCGACCTGCAGTATAATTACAAGTAAATTAATAATCTCAATAATGACCTCAATTTGGTACTTACGGTTTTATTTCACTTAATGAAGGTGTTTTTAAAGAAATGTAAAGTTTTCTACCACATTGTCTGCGGTCGTTTGCCTTGCAACTTTGTTGCAACCCTTCTATGGCCTCGTCATTCTAATTTAAACTCATTTTCTTCCATATCTTCAAGGTTGATATTAGCAAAATACTTTTGACATTTAAAAGCAAATGAACGGATAGTTTTAATGACAGTATTACCTGCTGATGTAGGAAGGTTTAAATTCCCTTTGGAATCTAAATTAGTTCGTTGAACACCTGAGGGTAGTGAGAGTTTATAGTAATTACTAAAACATTCAAATAGGAAATCGTGTTGAAGTAAATTAATAATGAATAAATTATTTCATTAATTATTCAAATTATTTAAACCAACAAATTATAGTGAAGTTAAATAAACTAGTTTACACCTATGAAAAAAAAAATATGTTTTATAGCCTGTAATTTACTTCTATTTAAATATATTATTATTGTGTAAAGTATAGTGCAATTTAAATTATTTTTACTTTAAAATTGTGAACTTTTAATTTAAACTGTTATCGATAACCGTGCCTAAAACTATAGATGCATTATCATTTTGGTGTAAGTGTTAACATTCGGTACAGGAGACTAGAATTAACTTGTCACCCGTTTCTCCACAACTCCTCAAACTACACACTAAATGTCAGGCAAGCCCATCAAAATTGATCTAAATACAAATACACTTCTTCATGGGTGAATAATCTTGTACAATAAATCTGCTCTTCTCATTTTCACCCCCACAACCGACATAGACAGAACAACACGAAAACAATCTATACCTGTAAGTGATAAAGATGAAAATGAAATGAAAAGGAACGTAACATATGACGTTCTTCAAAAATTAAAAATGAATTGCAACGGGAAGATGCGAGAATATGAAAAGTAAGATGTTCTTCAACAAGTCTTGGCTTATAAGACCTTTCGGTATTGAGCAAGACGCTGCGCCGGAGCAAGCACGGTGGTCCAAGAACGGCACGTTTGTTGTATTTCACGAAGCTAATTTTAAAATTAGCATGTGTAAACAAATTGTGGCAAATTGTTTACTCTTCAGAGACGCCAATAACTGAGGTTAAAGTCAAGTTATCACGAGCGTTTATTGTTATTGAGATGCTTAAATTATTAAGTCGGACATAAAAAATGATGGAGAACGTAAAAATTGTTGATGTTTATACGAAAACATGTAATGTTATCTTGAAATCAATAACCGAGCTCTGAGATTTAAGGTCTTAATATTAATCCTGCATTCAAATCACTCTCACATCTGACATAATTTAATAACTCCTTTCATTTTAATTAGTTCCATCGAAACATCCACAAATCAGTAGTCTCTTTACATACATCTAGTCTAGGTTACCCATCTATACTTGCCTGGGACTTATCATCTGTGTCTCTGTCAAAGTAGTCTGACACATACCCGTGTACTCATAATTCAGTACAATTTAAATAATAATATTATTTATAATCGCCATGTAATTATTTGCAACTAAACTCAACGACAGCATAATTTATCAATTAAAAGCATTTTTTAAAATTTTCTAGTGTCTGCTAACATGGTCAAAAGACACACATCTTTAAAACAATTAAATGGTAAATGCAACTAAAGGAAGCCACACGGACTATGAATAGTATGAAATTTGGCGACGAAAAGAGCATTTAATTTTGTATATTTCTTTTCTACTGGACCAGAAATCAAAACTGCAATGTTATGTGAAAAAACATTGCCGGCGTTCGCATATTCAATTTAAAACAATCAAGGGCTGATTAAAACGCAAACCGTTTCATAAAACTTAATGAAACACGATTGTTTTCGCTTTGTGCTGTGTTGACGAGGTACAAGGCCGTGTAGAGGTATAGCTATGTGGTTGAAAATAGTAGTTTTAGTGCAGTTTTATTTTCAAGCTGTAAGTAGTTTAGTATTATCATCAACTTCATGTTAATAGGTATCTAGTACATAACGACGTAAGTGAAAAAAACACAAATTCGAAACGAGTGGCGATGTTTTAAATCGACATGAGCTACGAATATATTTTTTACACGTGTCTCGTACGACGATTTAGTACAGATGGGCCTCCAAAATGTTGGATCTGACGTAAAATGAGCCACTTCTCGCACTAGCGTCTAAAAAGGGACAATTTGTACTAAAAAAAAATATTTAAACGGTTAAACTCACGTGTCTGGTAGTCACTCGGCGCAACGTTTTGGAAAGTCTAGGTCTCCATTATCAAGCTCTGAACGACTCTTTTGGAAAGAAATTCTGTCGTAGGACATGCAACCTATTTGCTTATATTTAATGATATTTAATGGTCACAAGATTTAGTTTGTATGTTTTTTTGACGGAATCTAAGCGATGTCTATTTCAGCTCTAGGTCCATGAAAATTTTGTTATGTATTACCTACTTTTTAACTATTCGTGAAGGTGTATAACATTCGAAAATTATAGCATAATAATATTCATTGAATTTCATAAAGTCTATATCAGCAAATCTAAAATTATAAAAAAATACGAAAAACGGTTTGATATCATGATGGTATTCAATTTTTTTTGGATTTTTAGCTTCTAATATAAGATATCTGAATATTTGAATTAGAAGCGAGAAAATCCAAATATAAAAATAAGGGAACCTGCATTTTAAACATTTTTTGAATAATTTATTTTTGTTGCAAATATTTCCAGATTTCATACGCCAGGAGTATAGACTTATCTACTGATCTTGAATACCTGATACGCAATCGACCAGTTTATATTATAATCATCCCGAAAAAGAATCCAGTAACAAAGGGTTTAGCAGCCTTACCGAACAAGAGTTGCCTTACCCCACGGATGAGGTCAATATTTTAGGTGGTGTACTAGCAGGACCTAAGAATACTCCATGCTTAATATCAGCTCTAGATCTTCTTTTGTTTTAGAGTTATTCAAGATAATGTAAAATATACAGGGTGCCGTTGAATATGGCATATTTCGTAAACTGTTCAAGTTAGATCAATTAAACAAAATTGTGTTTGATAACAATAAAATAGACTACAAAATGCATATTTTTAATCTGCATCTTGTCCTTATTTTTCATAATAAAAAAAGGGTTTTTGTTTTTTTTTCCATATTTTTTTTTATTTCACACGGAGGTACACCTACAAAAAAAATATGCATACATAGCCACTAATGTCCACTATATACATAAATTAAGATATTTCCATAAATCATCGTGCGTCATGCCAAAAAAAAAACTATTCCAGATGTAGTCGTTACTGGCATACAAATAAAGTACCAGTGCAGTGTGAACATAAGTTAGTGTGTAGGTACACAATCTCTTCTAATAAACCTATTTAGAATAATCGACGGTGACATATCAAACGTTGCTATGTGTGTATATTTATAGCTATTTGTATTTTGTGTTTATTTTTATATTCCTTAGCATCAGACCATTTTTCTCAGTTTTGCACCACCTACTATCAACTTTTACTTTCTTATCTCCTCTACCCATGGTTGTCTGGAAGAGATCGCTTTTTAGCGATAAGACCGCCTTTTGTTTACCTCTTTCAAACATGTATTTTATTATTTGTTTTGTATTTGTCTTTGAGGTGATATAAAGAGTTATTGTATTGTATTGTTGATAACATTTGACAGATAGTATTGTTTTCGACATTTGTTTTCACATTCCTATTCACATACAATCGGACCTTTTCGAAACTTTGGAAGATGTCGAAGTGTATTTACCGGACGAATGTATTTTAATTTATGGTGCATGTAAATATGGCAAAAGATGCTTTAGATTTGTAAATAGTCAATTCCAGCTTTTAGCTGTATTATACTGTCGCTTATGCACAGGTCCACTGTTTGAAATAATAAAAGATTAGAAAAGGCTAATTGTTTTCTATATCAACTCATTTAAAGAGATAGTTCCGTTTATATTATTAACTATAAATTATTGAGCAATCGACTCAGTTTTGACATTTCGTCGTTGATTATTCTAAATAAGTTTATTAGAAGAGATTGTGTACCTACACACTAACTTATGTTCACACTGCACTGGTACTTTATTTGTATGCCAGTAACGACTACATCTGGAATAGTTTTTTTTTTGGCATGACGCACGATGATTTATGGAAATATCTTAATTTATGTATATAGTGGACATTAGTGGCTATGTATGCATATTTTTTTTGTAGGTGTACCTCCGTGTGAAATAAAAAAAAATATGGAAAAAAAAAACAAAAACCCTTTTTTTATTATGAAAAATAAGGACAAGATGCAGATTAAAAATATGCATTTTGTAGTTTATTTTATTGTTATCAAACACAATTTTGTTTGGTTGATCTAACTTGAACAGTTTACGAAATATGCCACTTTCAATGGCACCCTGTATATTTTACATTATCTTGAATAACTCTAAAACAAAAGAAGATCTAGAGCTGATATTAAGCATGGAGTATTCTTAGGTCCTGCTAGTACACCACCTAAAATATTGACCTCATCCGTGGGGTAAGGCACCTCTTGTTCGGTAAGGCTGCTAAACCCTTTCGTGAAAGATAACACCTATAAAAGATATGAAGATGAAAATGGTGTTTTAACGTCTTCTGCATTGAGAGTAAGCAATTCTTTATATTTATTTAATGATGATACAGATAATTATATTTCACTAAACATATGCGTTATGTTTCGTATTCATTGTGTGTGTAGTTTAGTTGTCACATTGCGCATTGCGCAGCTTTAAAAATAAACCGTCATAACTCAAAAAACGTGAATTTTGGAAAATCCAGTTTAAAGTTTGAGAAATTGGTCAATTTATTTTATTTGTTACTACATTGTGTTACAGTATTATATTAATTGCATTGTTCATAGTGTCTATTTGGATATTACTTTCAAACAAAAACGAAACCAGTGTGATAAATATAATACATTGAGCTTAGAAAAAACCCTTGCGGAAATATGCCGTTTTATGATAAAATATTTTTTTAAACATGATTAGCATAATAGCACAAATCAAAAAAATCGACGGTTGTTAATGTTAAAACGAAATAATCTGAAATGTATCATTTAGTTCCAATAAATATTTTGTCATAAAACGAGTTAACTTCGAATTTACCTATTTTTTAATACAAACTCTAAAATAACTTTTACTAATCTTTTATACAGTAAGGCGATATATCGAAATGTCTCTCACCATGAGCATCCTTCCTATTCATGTATCGGATCATAATTGAAGTTAGCTTCTTTAGCACAAATTGACTGATTGAAACTGAAATAAATTTTTGACAATTTTGAGTTATGACGGTTTATTATTAAAGCTGTGTTTTGTGATGATACAGATTGTGAAAAATTTCTCCCTCCCGTAAAATTCAACAGAAAATGAAATACACCAACACCATACGCATAGGCGACTCTTTTCTTATGCTCAAATTCGATTCCTATTCATGTTACCTCCGACATCTATTGTAGTTCTTTAAGAAAAACTTGCTTGAAAGAAGCATATTTTCACTGTCAATTTGACTTTGTCAACAGACTAGTAACATTGAAAGATGCAAGAAAATCCTCCGAAGCAAACTCAAGGGAAAGTGTTCCAAAGATGCCAACTGCAAAGAAGTTATTTGGATGGTCGTCGGTCAAGTGTGCGACGCGGACAACAAAGATAATGACAAAGAGGAGGAAGGGATGCCGATAGAAGTAGATTTAAAAAAAGAAGAAATAAAAAAAGACAATATAAAAAAAGACGATATTAAAAAAGACGATATAAAAAAAGAAAAAGAACTGCCGCGCCCTGCTTGGGAAATAGAAATAAAAAGAGTTGATTGATACCTATTGAAAACCTTTTCAATAGATAGCATGTAATTTTATTTTCCTCAGCTTCCTAAAGAGTGCATGTTGGTGAAAGAACGGTTAGTGGGTCTACCCCACTGAAAATGACGCTAGAAATGCAAAACGCAATGTAATGCTAAATTACTATATTTTATTTAAGTTAAAAAAACAACTATGCAAGCAAAAGGTCATACACCAAAAGTAGTTGAATGAGCACTCAAATCTTCTTCACTAGTCTACTTTAATAGTCGAGCTTTGATCGTCTGTTATCGCAGATAAGACGGCTCTCATATTCTAATAAGTGTACTGTACATGCTGCCAGTAGGAACGATAACTCAATCATAATAGAGTCCCCCTGTAAAAGTTGGCAAGTATTTTGTGTGAATATTTAAATTATGTTTTTATTCTAATGCGGGACAATTAGAATAAAAACATAATTTAGCAGAATGAAGTATGATATTCAAAGATTTAGATTTATTTGAAATTACAGAAACTTAGTACAACTTGAAATAAATTTAATGAATAGAAGACCCAAACCGTATACTGTATGAGTGTGATAATAACGGACGAGCGCAGCGAAAGTCACTTGATAAACAAAAAGCTTGTAATGTATTCTGTCGTATTACTTATAAGGTTGTGGTGGCCGTGTGGTGACGGCAGTAAGAATACATTTGTCACCACTCCAACTCCTACTGCGGCTGTCGTAAGAGTCGACTAAGGGATTG
>JALPQI010015439.1:0-25695 GCA_025490895.1 Thaumatotibia leucotreta
TTTTGCTAAATGTACACGGAATATTCATTTTCTCAAACATGCAATGAAATGTTGTAGTTACGTGCCTAAAAAGTGGCCGGGAAGTACCTCGTTGCCGGCCTAGGCCGGCAAGCGCCTCTTTTTTAATTTTCATTTCACATAGGGTTGTGACCTGGCATCTTGGCTTTTAGCCAATAATTATCTGTAAGTAATATTAGTATAAAAAAAATATTGGCAAATTTTTGCAGTTATAATTAGGTATTTAAATTATATAATTTAAAATAAATGTACAATAACTACTCAAAATAATATTTAAAAAGCAGTATTACACGGCGCGATCCGTCGGCCCCGATCACCGCATGCGATTAATTGGACCCAACCGACCGCGTCGTCTAATACCGCTTTTTAAAAGTAAAAATTTGCAACTTTCAAACAGGTCAATCTTAAAAAAAATGAGGTGTCGGTGTCGTATTTGACTTTTGTTGTGTTTCAAAGACTTCAGTTATGTAGTTGACTTATAATTTCTTAGAAAGAGGATACATTTTTTTTATTTCATTTCATTGCATGTTTGAGAAAACCATTATACATACCTCGGCCATGAAGTGACGGGTTGCCGTCCGAATACTATCCGGCCTCGCTTCGCTCTACATATATTCGGCCGGCAACCTGTCACTTCCCGGCCTCGGTAGTATGTAATATTGAGCCCGGATAATAAGCGTCACTCAAATCATAATAACTACATTATTAGCAGTCTTTAATATTCCTACTTTAAATGACGTTTTGTCCATTGGGGAGTAAGGAACATTCAATTGTTTCCTGCATAAACAACGTATGCCGTAATAGGTAATTTATATTACAAAAAATATTACACTATACCTATAAACAATCCATTAATATCAATTGACATTGTAATGACGTTACTTACTTAATTTTGATTTGCAACCCAGTGGCTGAGATGTGTTATTTTTATTCCAGAGCGGATTCAAATCTCGGTTTCAAGATAAGTATTTCAATATTACTTTTATTTCCATACAAACTTTCTGAACATAACATGAATTTAAACAGAGAAAATCGTTTGAATACATAAAAGGCTTACTCCAGGGCTCTAGGCCAACAGCCCTCTTGCTTGAAAGCTCAGACAGTCATCAGTTTTGTTTCAACTCATGCACACACTAAATCCTGCAGTTTGAGTGCACTGTAGGCTCCTTTATAATGCAACGGAGAAAGCGGTAAGATGAGGTGGACTTTCCGAGAACAGCTGACAAAGGCTTTATCCTCACAGTGGTAAAAAATCTAAACTACTATACTGATAAAATAAGCGTCTTAACTCGGAACTACTTATTTACCTTCACATGATTGCAGAACTTATTTATGATTAGAACAGTGTTTTTCTTAGAAGAGTTGTTTTCAACTTGCATATAGGTAATTGTATGAGTTAATTCATAAAATGTTTAACTCAAATAAGTGCCTACCTTCATGTCACTGTAATCAGTGGTTGAAATTTTCAGTAAGTAAGTAAACGAATGCCGTGTGGTGACGGCAGTAAGAATACATTTGTCACCACCCCGACTCCTCCCGCGGGTGTCGTAAGAGTCGACTAAGGGATTGAAGTGTCACTTACCATTCTTTGATAAAAAAATTGATGATGGGCAGCAGCGTCATCACAGTGGACACATTGCTGCGATCGCCAATCCGCTTGCCCAGCGTGGCGATTATGGGCATTTACCTCCTAATGCTGCTATACGCATAGTTAATAGGAGAGGCCTAGTCCAGCAGTGGACTATCATAGGCTGATGATGTGAAGTAAACGAACCGAAATAATTATTAAGTACTTATAAATATGATAACACGGTTAAACTCACCTGTATTTAAGGACCGTATCTAAATGTAAGTAGACAACTTTAGGGCCCTATAAATACGTATACTCAACTTTATATAACAAAAACTGTTCGGTATATTATGAACCCTATTAATGGGTATGATTTAAGGTCAGAAACAATATGTCATTCCGTTAAAATCAATGAAATGGATCTGATTAACTTAGAGACACGGAAAATAATTTTGGACGACTGGTGTAAAATTAAGGGCATAACAATAAGAAAGCTCGTTAAAAAGTATAAGTTCACTTCTGCAGGCATATACAAACCGATAAATAAGTTTGCCAACACTTTAACTTTAGAATATCTACCCAAGAGTGGAAGAAAACAGGGACCATGGGACCCAGCGTTGCATAAGAAAGTAGTACGAATATTTTTACAAAATCCAACTCTTTCTGTCCAATGCTACCAAAAAAGCGAAAACTCCGTCTTTTATGATACAAAAAATTAAAAAGAGACGTAATCTAAAGACATATAAAAAACAGAAACAACCTACTTAAAAGAGATGAAAAAAAGTCGTATCAGTTAGAAAACGGACAAGTAAACTGTATGATCATGTGCTGACTAAGAAAAAGCAATGTATTATCATGGACGACGAATTGTACTGCAAACTAGATTTATAAACGACCCCTGGACCTTAGTATTGTACCATGCCCGCTGGAAAAAAACTCTCTAAACATGTGAGTTTAACTCTTTAATTATTTTTATATGTATTATGTCTTGGGCATTTCTACGAGGGTTTCAACCGCCGTGACTTCGATGCAACATTACGAGTATTACCCGATTTCCGTGGGTATCTCATTTTTTTTGGATATATTGGTAATTGTCAACTATGTCTACCAATATAACCAAAAGTTCTTGCATCTCTCACAGGATTCGTCTGATAAGGCTGCCACCGAAGCCACGGCGGTTGAAACGCTCGGAGATATGCCCTCTTACGATTGTTTAAATAAGTTTCCATGACGCCCTAGCTAATATGTAGATAATCATATGAATAGGTTACACTTACTTCCACCAAGCCATAGAACGACGGCAGCAAACCTGGAAGCCATGATACTGTGTATGTGTGCGATAAGCCGCGATCACACGTCACGTCACCACCGACTCGTGGCTCCCCTTCCGATTCTTCTTCATTTTTAATACCACTTTCCCAATATTGGAAACTTCTCGGGCATCGTGAAATATTACGGGCTATTGAGTGCTCGCTACCACTGTTCTCAGGTGACCATGAGTTCTGGAACAATAAGAGAATTGGTTTGTATTGATGTGAGTACCTAAGCTTTATTTATTTAGGATATTTTCTAGATAATAATGTAATTTAGAGATTGCTTTGTGAATTTAGTAAATTGTCACTCGATAAAGTCTGGTCTGGTTTTGGTCTCTCATAGCCTGTTTAAATTCATACAGATGTGACAAACGTTCAGTCGTTCACATGTCAGGAACGTTATCCGTAGAGTAGTCAAATTACTTATCTACTTCTTTCGCAAAAGTAAATTAATAAAATGGATAAATTATAAAATGTATTCCATGTGGTGGCGGCATTAACTCCTGGAACGCCGCTGTCATAAATTTGATTGTTGATTAATTACTTTAATTATTTTATATTATAGTCCAATTGGCTTGTGACGGATCTGTCACTAGGCACTCCAGCGGTTAAAAATACATTTGTCAACACCTGCAACCTAACACTTCCCGTGGGTGGCGTAAGTGTCGGCTAAAATATTGACGTATCACTGATTATTTATTTATCGAAGATTGATGATGGGCAGCGGCATCATGAATCATAGTGGACACACTAATGCGATCGCCAACCCGCTTGCCCAGAGTGGCGATTATGGGCATTTACCTCCCAATGCGTCCACACGCGTAGGCTAAGGAGAGGCCTTTGTCCAACAGTGGATTGAATGAGATTTGATATTACAAAAAAATGGTATTCGGATGGTTAGGTATAACATAAGTTATAATAAATACATAGTAAACAGTGGTTTAGTTTATTAGCATTTAAGAAAATGACCATTGCACAACCTATTTCAGTCTATTCTCGTTTATTTATCTACAAACCTATACTCTATAAATTGTAAGACTCCTGTTAAAAGAACGCAATAAAATCAACAACCTGTGTTAACCTATATACCAAACCAAATTGCCAGCACGGTTAATGCCGCCAAAGAAAGCGAACTGTTTTCAATGGCAATAAAAGTAAAAAGATCTTTTCATTAAACGTATTGTGGACGTGTAGGATTTATCGCCTCGCGAGACACTCCATTCACGTTGAGTTTTGTTGTCTCGAGATCGATTGGCTCCGAATAAAATACATTCGCTATTCGCCAATTGAATGGCGTACCCGCTATGTTTCAGGGGAAGCGACACTTTCAGCCAGCGAGAGGACTAATGGGCCACGCTAGCCCCCGACTTTCAATAAATGCCCCGCGCTGTCCCCACGCTAATCTATTCCCCCTCCCGAAATTATGTCTGAACTTCCCTTTTTTTCAGTGATTTAAAGAAATGCGATTTGAATTTAGATTTACATTGTTTGTTTTGCTTTTGCTTGTATTGCTGCGAATTACGTCGATGTTTTGTACGTTCACAGCTGTGAGTAATGCGTTTGTACGATGCAATAAAGTGATCAAAGAAAGAAAAATGTGTTTTATTTAGGTATTCCATAGTTTTCAAACAACTTTTGTTTTGAGCTTGCAAATTTTCTTGTTAACAATATTGTCATTAAAACAGACTATAACATATAAAATATTATTTTATTGATTTTGCTAAAGTTAAAATTAATAATCTCAGCTCACTTTCATCGTTATTTATTTTCAATTAATTAATATTCTGTGAACAATTACCTATTAAAACGGTACAATTTAGATTCCTTGTTTCGTCGATGTAATTAAGCGACACAATTGTATCTGATTTAAAATCATATCAGAATCCTACGAATTCTGTTCTTAGAAGTAAAATCAAATATTAAATATATCATGTAATGAAACCTTTCGGCATGTTTTATATAGCAACTTTCTGAGTAACTTTAAAAATATAGGCAAACAAAGATCTTTAATTCCGGCGATATATTGCAATTCTTTCTCAACTCGGAATGCGATTCTACAGCACTGCGTTAGGTATTGGCAACATACTTTATGTTCATTAAGGTCTACGGTATTAACGCTACCCGCAATGTGCCAGCAAGTTTCCATTACGGCAAAGTTGTAAGTAAGCACCTGAGCCACCTAGATCCTGCGTTGTGGCGCGGTACAGCAAACATCCGAGTGGAGCGTCGTTGTTTGGCAAGCTGTCTAACTAATTGCCGCTCTACCAGCATGCTTCTCTATATCTATCCAAGTGAAAAGCGATCACATTTTTTATATCGCTGAATAAACATGACATTTCAGATCTCTCTAAATGTTTG
Source organism: Thaumatotibia leucotreta (assembly GCA_025490895.1). Lineage (NCBI taxonomy): Eukaryota > Metazoa > Arthropoda > Insecta > Lepidoptera > Tortricidae > Thaumatotibia > Thaumatotibia leucotreta. Next base: position 5,260 of record JALPQI010015439.1, read on the forward strand.
TGTAATGTTGAAACGCGTACGGAACGTTGCGAAGTGTTCTTGTTTGACAAGCTGTCTAACTAATTGCCCAGCCAGAGTCACTATAGCGATTACGGGTCTAAGTGACAAGCGACTATCAACATTACCTGGCAGTGCCCCCATTGTGAAGAGCGAATCAATGACGCAACAGTACCGTTCTGTATAATTTTCAGCAAAGCATTTAATCTCCGATTATTGTGTGCTCTATTAAATAAGGAAACCTAGAAATCGACTGTCACGGGCAACCCACCCTCTAGTTGCTTACATTACGTTTTGTTCAGTAGGAGTATTAAAATTTTGTTGCAAGCGTTTCATATTTTTCCATATATTTGGATGGTATTACAAAAACCTGCCAAGGGCGAGTCGGACTCGCGCGCAAAGGGTTCCGTACCATTATCAATTTATTATTAAAAAAATACAGTTAAATCAACCTACTTCAAAAACTATAGGAGGTAATTTAATCAAACCAAAAATCTTTGATAGAGTTTATTAATGTGCATAACATATATTTTTTTTAGCATTTTATATCGCGTAGTTTAAAAAATAAAGGGGGGGGGACACATTTTTCATACTTTGAGAGCTGATATCTCGAAAATGATTTGCTTAAATAAAAATAAAATGTATAAACCTTAATATCATTTTCAAAGACCTTTCTATTAATACCCCACACGCTTATATACAACTAAAAATTTTTTTTTATTCTCCAGTTACATGTATGGAGGGCCCCCACCCCAATGGTTTTTTTTACAATTTAGTATCATAATCCTGTAGCGGTTCATACAACACATACCCTTACCAAATTTCGTTACTGTAGCATTTATAGTTTCCGAGTAAAGTGGCTGTGACAGACGGACAGACGGACAGACGGACATGACGAATCTATAAGGGTTCCGTTTTTGCCATTTTGGCTACGGAACCCTAAAAAGGTATATAAGGTAATAAGGTATACTTAAGCTTACCTAACCTAACCTAACCATTCATTCAAGAATATTATTATTATTATTATTATTTTTTTTATTGTAATGGGAAACAAACAGCGTGCAATAATACAGAGTATAAACAAATATAAATAATACAGGAGCCACAACAGTTTCCACTAGTGGTTTAAAAAGAAATGCTCAAAGGAACTAATGAAACAATTAAAAAAGGATAAAGAAGGAGAAATTATAAAAGGAAGTATAGACGCAACAATAATGGTGGTTATTTTTTACCGAACATAAATCCTTTTTTGACTAGGTATATATAAAAGGGCAGTACACATAAAACGTAGTCTAAATTAGACAGAAACTAGTTATTTCACAAATATGTGCCTTTATGTAAAAAAAAACGAGAAAAATCCGGTGCATGCTCATTACTTACGCCAGACCACATGGGGCCCAGCTTGCATTTGAAAGTTGTGTGAAGGAGTTAACAGATCTCGAACAGGTGCTCGGGGCCTCGATCGCAACGTATGGTGGCTATAGTATTCTAAACTTCACCAGCTGCGAGTGTTGCCACTTTGCAGATCGCTCACGTACTCTCGCTTGCAGGCAAAGATGTTTCTACATTGTCTTGCCGCGTAACTTTATTTGTTACGTAACTACGTGTAACGTGAGTTATTGTAAGTTATATCGTATGGAACATGCTATTTGTAAGTACATCACATAGCTGTCTGAAGCTTAGAAACTTAAGTACATTATGTACTTTTTAGACGATAGAGAAGCGTACGGAACAATAATCACCTTAAATAAGATCCAAGAATGCCTAGTCAAGATCATATTCCTATATTACTATTAAAATGCTAAGAAAGAAACAAAAAAATAAGCTATTTTTGTGTCGCGCGGTGTTTGGATGATCGATTGCTATGTTAGCCCGGAGTACAAATAACAAAACTTTTTTACAGGGCAATGATGTGAATGTCTGGGCATTAGTTATGAACAGAAAAAATATATCTGATTTGATAATTTTAGCTACATAAACTGCCGTTGTACAAAACACAATTTGACGTCAAATCTTATATACCTACAGGATATTTAGGGATTAAGAAATAAGGTCAGTAAATATCAGCATCATGCTGAAAATATTTTTGTGTTTGCTACCCCTGCGCACGTTGCAGTCTTACCAGCATTTCAATTTAACTTGCTCGATTCTCAAATACAACTAATTCAATATTTGCACCAATTCCAGTTCGGAGGCCAGCCGCAAACAGTTCACAACTTACTTGTAACCTGCCCCTTACTGCATTTGCTGCACCGGGATTTACTTCAATCGATCGGGATTCAACCCAGTTCCTACCAAGAAACGTTACGTACGGGTGTAACCTTATATAACCATCAAATATTGTGGTGCAAGGAAAATTATTACGGCTTGCTACAGAAACCCAGTAAAAACAAGTTTCTCTGTTACGTATACGCTGAAAAAGATATCATACACTTTTTTAAATGCTATTTTCCAAATTCACAAAGCACATTATCTGATCATGCAAATAATAAAAGTATGCACTTCTGGGTTTACATTTTCCGGTCTTAAATGATATACCTACGACCTATCGGTAATTTCTAGACTCAACAGGACTTAGTGACGCACTACAGAAACGAGCTGCTAGATCATTCAAGGTCAAAGTAGCTCACAACATACACTACTAATATATGTCTACAATAATTATACAATAATAATAACACCCGAGTGCTTCTCAGAGTCTGTCAGGGTCATCTGTGTTGTCCATCTCTGGGCGTCTCCTTCAGTTATACATGTTCTACTGTAAGGGGAACCCTCAGCTCTGGCTTGCTTCCACTGGCCATACAGAGAAAAATCGTCAGGATTATATGGTTGTGTGCTTCTCTCGACGTCCCAGAGTCGTGTGGTTACGATTTAGTTTAGAATATCTGAAAGTCATAAAAGGAGGTGATATTTTTATTCCTTCGTGTGCTGTAACAATATTTCTGAATTGGTATGTAACTAGAAATTGCAGCATTACAACAACCATTAATACTAATTTTAAAATGATTAACACCAAACACATGAGCTTTAAATTTATTAATAAAATGATCGGACATCGGTAGTCATTTTGCGACGAAAGTATTACATGGACACGACTTTAATTAATTTTTGTTCAGAATTCATATTACTTTTATATTACAATAATGAAGTAGCTACATGCCACATATAAATTAACTATTAAACAAACGTGTCTATTCTACGTCAACTCTTGTCTTGCACTTTTCTCATTGACGTTCCTATAATTATTATATCCATCAATTGAACAAAATATATCTGTGGCATTGGTGCTCCTTACTGCTTACCCGGTGTTTTACCCGGTGTGTATCCCGGTATTTTGAAAAAAATATTTAGAAAAAAAAACACTACAAATGAATCGATTTCAAATCGATTGATAGTATCAAGCATGGAAAAAATATTTCATAATCATTGCACTCTAGGGCTCCAAGATACAGGCTCAGCCTAGTTTGGGGTCCGCCAGATATCCCATTTATGTATGAATGTCTTGTTTCGCAATAAATATTTTCTATTTTTTTTATAATTTACTATAACAAATTTAATTCAATGAATCAATAACAACATGTCGTTTTATTTTGAACAATATAGGCTTATGCATATTTACACTACGTTGGACGTCAAAATGACATAAAATGCTGCCGGTGTCCGATCAGTAATAATTATGCAACTATATCTAATAGTTATCCGGTATAAATGTTATTTAATCGGGTTTTCGAACACAAGTTCATTAACTGTAACCAAATCTTCCACAGCCACGAACACCGACTTTCATTGATTAGTCTTATTAAATCGCTCACCGAGCAAAGGCCACATGTTGTCACGTGTCAATGGCAGAGCAATGGCTGCCGCCGCTGACCCCGCCTCCCCGGCGATACGTCACCGACACTTGACACTTTATTTTATCACCCACTCGTTCACACTTCAACGAACCGTCGGCAAAATTGCAGACGATATTTCAAGATTCAAAAGATAGGAAAACATGCGGCGATTAAAAGAATTACAACAATATTTCCACGGCGATTCGTGTCAGGACGATAAGAATATTTAAAGCGTCTCCGAGAGGGTAGGCGTACAAGGTTTATTTGCTTATCGCTTACTCGTTGGGGAAAAGGACGAAAAAAGGTTAGAAAAAGTGGCAATGTACGTATAAAAGGTCAATTTACATGTTAATCATACTTGAACAAATTAGACCGGTACTGGGATTCTATTAAGAATATAATTATATTCTAACATAAGCTTGCATTCAAAAAAATCTTATACGTATACATACCTAAATAAAATATGGTTAACGATTGTCAATGATGTATCACACACTAATAGTATGTAAAAATCTGTTTTTGTGTAATTATATATAATAATTTTAGGGGGGTAGGTCGAGACTCTCAATAAAATGTAGAAGTAAGACGGTTATGACCAGATGTCATATATACCATAGATCAAGCAAACGTACTTAGCGTGTGAAATTAACTCGGTGAAATCCACTGAGTTGTCCTTCTTTAATCGCAGCTTGCAGCTTTCGGGCGTCAAATTTTGTAAGTTAAAGTGAACAAAAACATTAATAATGCCTCCTTAAGTAATATTAATTGCAACAACACAAAAAACTATGAATACTCAAGGGCCTGAGACATATTTAAAATCATAGGCAAGTAACAACTTCAGTACAAAATCTGACACGCTCGGCCGCCATACAAATGAAAGAACTTGTTTCTTCTATCCAAATCTAATTCTGTGGTTATGACATACGGACGGACCCTATGAACAAATTTAATGTGCTAGACAAAACTATGTATAAGGTTTTTGTCATTGTCTATGGAACTCTGAAAAGGTATAAAATATTGAAAAGACTTTTCGTGTTGCACTGTGCACCATATGGCCGTCAGCAATTCGACGGATAACTTTATTTTATTACAAGTTTTCGTAACTCGAGTATCTTGACGGCGCCCGCGAAACTTCGTGACATGTTAGACACGTCCCGGGTTAAATTCGACTCCTGTCAACAAAAGGAAATGTACTGTGAAAAGACGGCAAGTAACTTTTTGATATTCTTTACGTATAAGCGTAAAACTTTTGTCCTAATACGTTTCAGTTGTATCAGCTTAAGTAACTGTTTTCGAGTAAATAACTGCTGACAGACTCAATCTAAAGCTAAGTTTACATTTGCTAGTTTTTGCTGCAATTTTTGAGACGCAACTTTTCACACATGTCTTTCTTACACGTGAAATAAAACTATGAAAACGGATAAACTCGCGTATATTAACAAATTTTAACTTTATTCTGACGTTTCGAACACTTTAGATGGTTCGTGATCTACGGATGAATGACAACGCAGGAAATTTGATAGATCTACCTCCATCAAAATAAGAAAGATAAGTACAAAACTACCCACAAAGAAAAATATACTAATCCACAGACAATAAATTTTAAGGGTGGGTACATACTAAATTTGAAAATAAAGCTAGATATTCTTTACAAGTATTTTCAGAATGAAGACAAAAGACAAAAAATTAATAATCTACGCCGGTTCTATCCCTACGCCTCTGACTGAGAAGTATTCCCTTCCTTTTGTGATTGTATTGTTAGGAAGGTATCCCAATATTGGGACCGGCAAGAAACTCAGCGGGACAACTCTTTTCAAAATACATTTATAGTACATCTTAAGATCATCATGCATTAAACCGAAACATACAATTTTGATTCATAAGGAAGTTTAAAAAAATTGAAAAATAATTTGGGGGATAAATTGGGGGGTTGTTGGTTAACACCATCAAAACACATCAGCCTCACGGTTTGTGTCTAGACTGTTCCTTTATCAGATGAACTACTGGATCCCAAGCCGGTGGTTGAGAAAAGCTTCTTTCTATCCTATTAAAGTTTGGATATTTCATGATCTCAATGGCCTCACGCAACATTCTAGGAATGTGTCTCTTTTCCTTAATGAGAACCAAAGGCTTGTCAAACTTAATAGAATGATTTGGTCCATCCATGACATGCTCCCAAACCGCAGACTGTTTTCGACGGTGCTTGACATCGGCTATGTGCTCTTTCACCCTAGTAGTGACATTCCTCTTTCCTCTTTGTGAATGTGGGCTTTCATATGTTGGGCAGACAAATCCTCAAATAAGTCGGACCTAAACAAAAATAAAAATAAAATGTGGAATAGTATGGCGCCTACGGTTATTTTTATGTATTTCAACTGACGCTTTTCGATACATTTGAATTATTCACTCGAGCTGCAGTTTGAAATTTGATCGAGCCATCGATGATGCAATTTGTGCCGGTTCACTTGAAAACACTCGATTAAGTTGTTGAATTTGCCGATAGTTTTTGTAGTGGATACGAGTACATAGTATACAGGAGTCCCGATTCATTTTTTCACGATATTCATTATTTTACTGTAAGTATTAGTGATTTTTTTATTTATTTAACAAAAAACAAGATTATTGTACAAAAGGCGAACTTAATGCTAAAAGTCATTCTCTACCAGTCAACCTTCCGGCAAAGCAGATAGGCTGTGGACGATGCAACAAAAGCTTATATTACTTATGTGTGAGTAATTAACCGACTTCAAAAAAGGAGGAGGTTCTCAATTCGACTGAATTTTTTTTTTGTTGTATGTATGTTACCCGATATCTCCGAGAATAGTGTACCGATTTTAAAATTTATTTTTGTGATCGAACGTGTATTACCCCGAGATCCCGTTGGCACCAAGTTGCGGTCTGATGATGGGATCTTGGAGAAATCGAGGGATCTCTTCAATTGTTATAGGTACATGTATGGCGCTTTTGGTAATTTTCATTCATTTACAAGAATTTGCATTCAGAAAGTAGGATTTGAGTAAACCAATGATGGAAACAAATCGGGAATCTTGGAGAAACCGGTTGAAGTCGGTTTTTTAAATTTTTAATTTGGTGATTATACATCAAACATTTAGATTACAGTATACTTAATACGTACATAATAATAATAATATAAACATACATAATAATATATACTTCGTAATAATATACATATACCTACTTATAATACATAGAGATGGTCATTATTTGCAATGTCTTCTAATAATACACATAAATTAATATAACATACTAATAATAAATGCGTATGAATGACACCTGCCTAACCTTCTTATTCTTAAACTAAACGTCTCTCCGGTAAGTGTATTTTGTCACTTTCGGTCGTATACACAAATTGATAAGGCCGAAAAGGATAGATAATACTTATCGGCTTGCTAAGTTAAGAGTAGGAGACGTTTATGAATAAAGGGGTAAGCAATTAGGTCCTTACAGGACTGGCACAGGGTAGAGCTCAATAGTTGCTCTTTCATCACGAGATTATAAAACGTAACAAGGAATTACTATTTGCAGTTACTAAAAAAAAAAGGTTGAAATAACTACATTTTAATTATTTCTGGAAATAGTAGTTAACACTAAACTGGAAATAGTAGTAAACAATTTATTTACGTAAAAGTACACATGTTTTATTGGTAACTGCTAATTAAGTACATGATTAAACATAAATAAATGTCATAGGCAAAATAAACCTACCAATATTGACTCAGAGGTATCTTGGAATAGGCAAACAGCAGGTTTAGGGCAAAAAAGTGTATTTCGAGTTACATGGGTTATTTCTTTACGAATGAATAAACTATAATAATATATTAGAAGCTGACATATTTTCACGAGTTTTTCTTGCAGCTATCATTTAAGCTTATTAGGATACTAGCTTTTGCCCGCGGCTTCGCACGCGTAGATTTTGGACTTCTATGGAAAAAAATATTTTCAACAGACTTCAAAAAAGAAGGAGGTTACCATTTCGATTGTATGTAGTTATATATTATGCATGTTACACGGTTTCCTGCAAATAATGAATCCTATTTTGTTTTTTTTTTCTCAGGAGATTTAAAAGTAGAGAAGAGTTTAGAAATAAGTTTAATATTTGTGATATTTTTTGGTTTCGCCTTGACTTGTCGACAATCATTTAATCGAATGTTGTTTCAAAGACAACCGTTCAAGTATTTTCATTTCATCGACAAGTCATTCTGTCGAAGAATAGTTTCAGTAAATTTTAATCAGGGAATTTTGAATGGTGCTTGAGGTTTTCCTTTACGGGTTCTTATTTTAGTTTGGTTTAAATTTAGTAATATTTATTCCGCAGTTCTAAACTAACCCTGAACCTACTTTGATAGCTATTTGCTTATGTGTGGGGTCACAGTTCTAACCTAACTTAAACATATTTTAATAGCCGTTCGTTTCTATGTGGGGTCGCACTGGTCGCAGTTCTAACCAAACCTAAACCTACTTTGATAGCCGTTAGTTTCTGTGTGGGGTTGGAGTTCTAACCTAACCTAAACCTACTTTGATAGCTGTTCGCTTATGTGTGGGGTCGCAGTTCTAACCTAAACTAAACCTACTTTGATAGCCGTTTGCTTTTGTGTGGGGTCGTAGTTCTAACCTAACCTACTTTGATAGCAGTTTTCTTTTGTGTGGAGTCGCAGTTCTAACCTAAACTAAACCTACTTTGATAGCCGTTTGCTTATGTGTGGGGTCGCAGTTCTAACCTAACCTAAACCTACTTTGATAGCTGTTCGCTTACGTGTGGGGTCGCAGTTCTAACCTAAACTAAACCTACTTTGATAGCCGTTTGCTTTTGTATGGGGTGGCAGTTCTAACCTAACCTAAACCTTCTTTGATAGCTGTTCGCTTATGTGTGGGGTCACAGTTTTACCCTAACATAAACCTATTTTAATAGCCGTTCGTTTTTGTGTGGGGTCGCACTGGTCACAGTTCTTACTTAACCTAAACCTACTTTGATAGCCGTTTGCTTATGTGTGGGGTCGCAGTTCTAACTTAACCTGAACCTACTTTGATAGCTGTTTGCTTATCTGTGGGGTCACAGTTCTAACCTAACCTAAACCTATTTGAATAACCGTTCATTTCTGCGTGGAATCGCAATGGTCGCAGTTTTAACCTACCCTTTAACTACTTTGATAGCCGTTTGCTTATGTGTGGGGTCGCAGTTCTAACCTAACCTAAATTTACTTTAATAGCTGTTAGTTTCTGTGTGGGGTTGGAGTTCAAACCTAACATAAACCTACTTTCAAAGCCGTTCATTGCTGTGTGGGGTTACTATTCAAACCTAACCTGAACCTCCTTTGATAGTCGTTCGTTTCTGTGTGGAGTCGCATTTCTAATCTAACCCAAAACCTACTTTGATAGCCGTTCGTTTCTGTGTGGGGTCGCAGTTCTAACCTTTCCTAAACCTAAGTAAAATCTTACCTTACTACATTCTGCTTAAAGTCTGTTTCATTGAACAGCATATTAGTATGACATAATTAAATATTTAATTGCAAATAAACTACACGAATTAGAAAGCTGAATTTACAGTGAGGCGGCCCGGGTACACGGGCTGCTTATACATATACTGTCCGCGAGCTGTCAAACAAACATTTGAAATTCGTTCGCTTTGAATCATTATGTCGCCATGCAAAATTGTAGATATTTTTAACGAACAAACAAATAAATATAGTTTTGTCTAGACTTAAAAAATAAAACCTCACAATGACCTTTTATGTAGCAAACTGCATTACTTACCAAAATTTAATATTAAAAGTATCTACGTATTCATCGTACATAGGTACGATGAATACGTAGATAGTTTATATAACATGGTATGTAGATAAGTACCTACATCTTCATTGGCAAGAACACTTCTATGAAGTTTTGAATTAAATAGCCCAACGAATCTGGTTCCTTCTTACAAACTTTAACCTTCCATTTAACCCCGATAGGGAATGAATTTTCAAAAAACCAGAAACACGTGTTTACTTATTTATTGTTAAAAACATTAATGTGAAGTTTCGAATAAAATAGCCCAACTAATCATATTTCCCCATACAAACTTTAACCCTCCATTTAACTCCCATAGGGAATGAATTTTCAAAAAACCAGAAATACGTGTTTACTTATTTATTGTTAGAAACATTCATGTGAAGTTTCGAATAAAATAGCCCAACCAATCTTATTTCCCCATACAAACTTTAACCCTCCATTTAACCCCTTTAAGGGATGAATTTTCAAAAAACCTGATATATGTGTTTACTTATTTATTATTAAAAACATTCCTGTGAAGTTTCGAATAAAATAGCCCAACTAATCTTATTTCCCCATACAAACTTTAACCCTCCATTTAACCCCCATAGGGAATGAATTTTCAAAAAACCTGAAATACGTGTTTACTTATTTATTGTTAAAAACATTCATGTGAAGTTTCGAATAAAATAGCCCAACTAATCTTATTTCCCCATACAAACTTTAACCCTCCATTTAACCCCTTTAAGGGATGAATTTTCAAAAACCCGAAACATGTATTTACTTATTTATTATTAAAAACATTCCTGTGAAGTTTCGAATAAAATAGCCCAACTAATCTTATTTCCCCTTACAAACTTTAACCCCCCATTTAACCCCTTTACGGAATGAATTTTCAAAAATCCGTTCTTAGTGCGCCTCTGAACATTATAAAGAATGTACATGCCAAGTTTGAACTCTCTAGGACCAGCGGTTTGGGCTGTGCGTTGATTTAAGTCAGTCAGTCAGTCAGTCAGGACATTGCCGTTTATATATATAGATAGATATTAGATAGGTAATAAAACTCTCACGTTTTCTATTCATTTGAAGACCTTGATTAGAGTCGCAGTAAGTATGCAATAACTGCACGACGATGCAATTTTATTATGCGTTGTGTTCCTATCAGCGAGTTAGAAAGAAAGAAAGAAAAGACATTTATTCGTGACACATAATATACACAGAAAACACAAAATAAACTTGAATATAAAAAATAAGCTATTGGCTACAAAATCGTTAGGTCACTGGAGATATAGTATTGACGTCACTTTAATACCCAATTGGTTGATTTTTCTGCCCTTCTTTCCCATAGCAGCTAGTCTTCAAATTCCAAAAAATGTCTGAGATGCCAGATAAGGCATTTCTGGAGTCGTAGTTCATAGCAGGGGGTGTCTTCGCCGCGCCGCTACTAGTAAATGCCACGTTGACCGAAATGGTTCTGGATCAGTGATTTCAGTGCAAGCGGACACAAACACGTGATTTGTTTACCTTACAAACATTCATAAATGAATCCTAATATACATTTATTTGATGAATGCTTATTAATGCAAGAATTGAATGCCCTAACTAAGTATTTATTAGGTGCGAATAAACACAATTGCAACAGCGTTGTAAGGTACGTATACAATGGATTTCTTTGCTCTTATTTATTCTGTATCCATAGTCAGCGACAGCTATTTATCATCATTTTACGAGCTGCAAGCTAAAGCATGATTCAAGCAAAAGCGAAGTTAGTCAGTAAAAATGTTGTTTCGGATGAGCTACGGTCGCGGGGTTAACGCGGACTTGCCCCCTTATTCATAAACCTTTATTAACTTAGCGAGCCGCTAAGTATTGTTTGCCCTTTTGACCTTATCAATATATCTATAAGACCGAAAGGGACAAACAATACTCAGCGGAGAGACGTTTATGAATAAGGGGGTTAATTCCCATCCATCCCGCTCGCGTATTGGTGCGTCGGCCGCTCTCGTTACGGCTACTTCTTGTCTTATTCGTAAATCATCTGGCATGTTCGCTGAGGCCCATACGGATGACTTTTATGCTATTATGCGTAAAAGAGTGGCGCCCCTATTGCATAGATTGCAGGATAGCACCAACAGTCTCCTAAATGCATTTGTTGACAGAATAGACTGCCCACTCATGAGACGCTGGAACAAACTTCATCAGCCATGTTTTATGATTAATAATTTAATTTAATTTAATTTTGATTTGACATTTTAGAATTTAATTTAATTTTTATTTTATAATTTAAATAATTTAATTTTTATTTTATAATTTAATTTAATTTTTATTTAACTTAATTTAATTTTTGGTGCTGGTGGTATTTTGTTTCAGGTACATTGTAATTTTTTTTTAATTATTGCTTTGTTTGTATTATTACTTTTTTTTTTATTGTTTTATTACCGACATTTGTAATTTATTGAGTAATTGTAACTAATCTAGATATGTAAGTATAATTGTTACTAACACAGTATGGGACTTGTTGCCCGAAATAAATGAAATTTATTATTATAAAAAACGAGCTTTCAAAGTTTGAATCAACTTGCACGGATTACTCCAGATAAGCCTCGCGTTCCTCGGCTAATATCGTCATATGCCGTACCCTCCACGGACCAGTTACATTTTCTCGTCAGTGATCGTCGCGTCGGAATTGCCGCGACGGGGGAACGTGACAATGGCGACGGGTCTCGAGTGCCGCTTTGTATGTAAAGTATCTATTATTGCTGTTCAAATGTCAATCTAGAAGTAATTGTGACAGTTGCTGTTTTCGCTTACGGTTTTATATTGTCAACCTCTGTAGCCTAGTTGGTAGTGACCCTGCCTACGAAGCTGGAGGTTCCGGGTTCGAATCCCGGCGAGGGCATTCTTTGTGTATTTATTTATCACAAATGTTTGTTCCTTGGTCATGGCTGTGTATGTATCTAAGTATCAATACGTATCTATCTATTATATATATCGTCGCCTGGTATACCCAGAAGACAAGCCTTAATTGAGCTGACCGTGGGACTAGGTTGATTTGTGTAAGATGTCCCAAGATATTTATTTATTTATTTAATATTTATTTATTATTTATTTGGCTTGGTAAGTATATTTAATTTTGTAACAATCATTATCATTATAATTTGATGATCAATCTGAATTGTGTATTATAAGGTGTTCATTATTGCTATTGAAATGTCATTCTTTAAGTCACTGTGACGATGGTTTACTGTTTTATATCTCTGTCTTAAATCGTTTATTTTTTAATTTGCTTATAAATACGAATTGTACAAAGGCTTGCGTATTATAAGGCACTATGCCCACCAACGCCGAAGAACGAGTAGGCAGTAGTGATTGACGAGTTTTTTCTTCGTGCGCGAGTGTATTTTCTTAGAAAATGTACTCGCCGGCAGTGTGACCAGCGATCACCCAGCTTGATATTGTATAAAATAGTAGGTACTACTCTTAGTACCAACACGCAAAATAGCCACGTTTGATGTCGAGTCGCAAAAAAATGGCCAAAACGAAGCATTATATTTTGAGTCTAATAATCTTAGTTGCAAAGAGACTGCAGATTTTTTTTGGTGTAGCGATAATAGCGATATATTTGAATTTATATGAGCAAGTTTTGGCAATTCTATGGGTAATGAAATTTGCTATGTAGGGATTTTTTGAGGAAAACAATCGATCATCCTTAATTCAATCTGTAAGAAAATGTACATTTCGAGTTTACGATTGAATGGTCAAGATGCTGCTGTAGTTACATGCACAACATTTAATAAATGCTTGATAGTTGATACAAACGGAAATCTATTTCTGTTAAATAAGTACGAGATCGGCATGCAACGGATATCAGGCTATGGTCGTAAACTTGAACACTAATGAAATGAGCGGTCGCGGTCTCTTACTGAATTACGAGGACCATGCGAGTACAGTCAACTACAAAGAGATGTATCTACATTATATTTTGCTGCTTTGTAATAACTGCTGTGTGTTTTTAGTGAAAACGTGGATCTCTTTGTACTGTCATGTCTAAAAATACGTATATATTTTTGAACGTCTGCCCGTGGCATAAGGATCAAAATGGTTCATATAATTTTGGAGCCGATTGTTACGTAGTTGACTGTACAGATTTATAAGTTGTCCCATTGTCAATGGGTGGAATCTGTACGGTACGTAAGGTGGAAGTACCAGTGCGTTAACAAACATGTTAACAGATAATATTTATATAAATCGCGATATTTTGCTCAAATATTATGTGTAGTATTATTAAGTGTTTTGGGAGAGGAGTTTGTTAGTTTTGTTAAATTGTTATTTATTGTGTAGGGTGACTATATCAAAATTGCAAATTTTCTTAATCAACTCCATTGTATGAGTAAGTGTCAGGTGTTTTTACTGGTAGTCCCAATAAATGGCACTTCAGTACAAGTTTCAATGTTTATTGGGACATTGAAAATATTAACACTCAGTCCTAATAAACATCATCATGTCTTAAAATTATGCAAATAATTTAGATATAAGCTAATTATTTCAAAGTTGGGATATGAAGCATTAAAGGCACATACATTAATCATGGTTTAAATGCCTTAATAGTTGATTTTATCTTATCGATGGCAACTCAAACTATGATGACGAGTATTGGTACAGCGTCGGGTAGTACTTCCACCTTAAGGCACTGGTCTCACCGCGAGCTACTAAGCTATGAACTATCGGCTATAAACACGAACAAAAGATACGCACTCCCGTGTAAATAAAAGAGACACGGCAATACTCGCCCGGCGGTGATAGCTGGTAGCTGGGTGAGTATCGCCGTGTCTTTTTATTTACACGGGAATGCGTATCTTTTGTCAATTACTAAACTTAATATTTTTAGAATTTCAGGGCGTATCAGTGATTCACGATTTTTGATTGCTGATTAGGTCAGTATTGAGCATGATTTAATATTGTGATCACTTGCTGTATATACCCCTTAAATTATGTAATTCCCTATTTGGCCGCCTCTTTTATCTTATCTAAGTGATTTTCGTTGCGTAGGTGGGCAGGTAGTAGAATGTTGAGTGGGAAGAAAGATAAACTTATTAATTAGTGGGTGGTTGACACACGCTGAGAAAAGTATGTAATTAAAACGAGAAGAAATTATATACAACGAGATTGCGAAACTGATCACCTAAGTTCAAGATGATTGATTGTTTGGAACCAATTTGTTCATATTTGGTTAGTAGTACATTCACGATTTGAATATGAAAGATATTGAAGACCGAGCGGCCGAGCGGTACAGGCATTAGCCGCGAAAGCTGAGTATGTGGGCTTGGTTCCCACCTCGGACGTTGGTGATCTTGGTCTATTTTTCTTTGGTATATGACGTCCAATATTTACAATATTGAAGAACATCAAGTTTTAGGGCTGCATAGAGTGATGTAAGAAATGTATCAGAAGTGCTACTTAAAAATTATTAAAGTTTACAAACATCACATTTCGCAAGTAAAATTTTACCAATATAATACATGTGTAAGTTGGCTTTGCCTTCAAGGTAGGTACCTAAATACATCATAACGCAAAAAAGAGCGCACCCCTGACGTGGCTAGCATACATCTTGTGTTGACAGCAACTCATAGGCTTCTCGAGGCTACCCGTCTCCTTTTAATTAATACAATCGAAAAGAGACGTATGGGGCGAGAAGGCTTCGTGTAGCTGTCAAGCACAAGATTTAGTAAGACCGCTGTTGTGTGTCTGTGAATTTCAAATGTGAAAAATCCTATGATTTAGCAGTGTAATCTGCAAGAATAACATAATGATATACTAGTCCATTTGTTTGTTGCTGAAACCTATATTATTATATAAGTAATAAACAGAAATCGGACAAATGTGCGTCATTGTTCGCAAGAATATGGATATGACTCCAAATTTGATTGAATAATTAATAATTTAATCAATTTCAGAAAATTACCTATTTGACACCGGTAACTTTGAAAACCTTTGTAAATAGTCACCTTAAAGCTTCGAAATCAAATTTCAAGAAATTATTAATTTAATCAACTTTGGAGTCATGTCCATATTATTGCGAACAATGACGCACATTTTGTCGAGACCCGATTAGTCGAGATACTTTTATTTTTAACTGAAATAACAACCTTACGTAAGTGTCATATACAGGGTGGTCATGAGTATACCGACAGACTTGAAAAATGCATTCCGCGACATCCTGAGACTATAATGTGATATGGACTTTATTGGATTCGGCTTAGTTTCAGAGATAATGACATAACTGTCAAAAATATAAGATAATGACATAATTGCCTAATAAGATAATGATAATTATTGACCGAACCCTTCGGTAGCAGAATAATTATTCGGAACAACCGACCGATAACATTTGTTGATGTTGGAGTGAACGGAGGGGTTCAAACACGAATCTGGAATTGACATCCACTGTTCTGCGATTCCCATGTCATGTTGTTGTCAGTATCACGTGTGTTTCGCTTGCCGTGTCTACGAGATTTCGAGGATGGGATTCTGAATAGCTGTTTAATAATCTTCCCCTATATATAACTGTAATATGAAGCTTAACCCTAATTTAAAAATATTTTTTTATTGATGAAGTAATATAATTATTGTTGTCAATGTTATGCGTTATGCAAATGTAAAGAAATAACGTAAACAATAACATACATTGACAGTTATTTTGTCCTCATCTTAGACGTTGGTGAATTCGGATTTTTTTTTATATGATATCTAATACTTAAAATTCATAAAATATTTGTGTTACGAATTAAAAATGCAATCCAAAAATCATTACAAAAATTTACCTGTTCCACAAAATTATAGTTATATTGTCCTAACAATCATTAACAGGTTTAAGTAAAACATAAAATAAAAACCGCTACTATCTTACCTTTGAATTCACAAGCATCCAATTAAACCAAACTTTAATTTAGTTCAAACACAAGAATATTCAAACACTTGAAATTCAGTCAGTGAACAAAACAAGTTGAAACTTGTGTTCGTAGCGGCTACGGCGCGTAGATCGCCTACGGCGTAGCGGACCGGCGCGGGCGGGCGTCTACGAGCGACTAAGCGCGCTGCACCGCCGCGCTGCACGCCCGGACCGCCTCTCTTCCTTCCAACTGCACCCAATACTCACTCTTAATTGCTCATGCATTTGAAATGCGTACTTTATAAAATATTAACCTGACTCACGCACACATGTAAATTTTCATTTACTTTTTCACAGCCCGATTTTTTAGGTATTGAATTTACAGGCGATTCGAAACAGATACAATTTAAAAATGCCGTATTTGCTCCCCTTTGATCGCCATACATTAAAAAGGGTTTAGCTTTCACGTTAAACCGAAATTTATTTCCGATACGTTTTACAGAGAGCTTTACCGGCAGTAATACAGTACTTTTAGTACCGCGGACGGATAAAAATGAAGGTATTATATAAAAATGCCACATATTTCTTTGAGTGAAACTGAACCACATGAAAAATAATATCCTATTATGATATTAAAGAAAATCCCCAAAGCCACCGGTGGCTTTATGAAAGAATTTTATAATAAAGAGAAGAAAATTATTCAATTTTCCTTGAAAACAAAGATGGAGCCGAAAGAAATTCCGTTCCCACCTGGGGCTTCGGGCTAGTCGAATTTATTAGCATTCAAATGATTTATAACTAGCGAGCAGCAGCTGAATATTTTCTGATTCGTCTTAAATTAAATTCTTTCATTCCTTTGACTGGATTTCATTAAGGGTAACGAAATGCGGAGGAGATGAAAAAGAGATAATCTGAAGCGAGATGCGTACGCGTGGCATGGCGTTAGTACTGACGCTGGTTCACTGACCACCCGTGACCCTTATTACAATACGAATAAAGTTCACAAATGGTCCCAGCTGTGGTAATGGAGCGTAACGGGCCCCGCGATTTGACCACATTTGCATTTGACTCAAGCCCGGGCCCAGAACATTATAGGCACCTTTACCTTGTTTTTGCGACGTCATCGTTCTTAATCATTTTTTGCAGTTTTATACCGGTATAAAAAGATTGAAGGGTAGGTTACAACCGGTAAACTAGGGACACAGAATCTTGGTGATAAATCCTTGTTAACGACTGCTCGTGAAGCCAGAGATTTTTTACTTTTTCATATTTACGGATGCGATACGTCGTAAACCTAAGTACAGTCACCGGCAATAGTATCTTGCGCTATAAACGCCGTAAAAATATCTGACACAATCTTATTTCTACTGACATAAGAGCGTGTCACATAATTTTGCAGTCTTCATAGCGTAAGATACTATTGTCGGTGATTGTACCATAATTGCCTGCAATACGAGTAGGTACTATAAAATCCGTTTGAAAAACTTAAACTTTTTTTACTAATCCTAAGGCTATTTCAGTTGTAGAATTATGCATTATTTGAACCTTAATAAATGCATTACTATGCAATTGGGATAGCTTTCATTATTAAAGGACTGCAAAGTTAACTTGGCTTTTACGTAGAACCTGATGGTTTTAATAAAATCCACTGATGATTTGTGGGAAAAACCAGAGTCGCGTTTTATAGAGTTACAATTTACAATTTTGATGTTTGCCTGTTTTTCTAGCCAATATGTGCGTGCGTTAGAGAGGCAAACAGCGGAATTGTAAAATGTAACTATATAAAACGCGACCCAGGGTTTTTTAAAACAAACCAGTTTATATGTAAATATCTAAGGTCTTTTCTGCACGTGTCAATTGAATTTAATTAACTATACAATACAATACAATACAAAACTCTTTATTGCACACCTCACACGTAATAAAGAACAAAAAGTTCACAAAAACAAAAGAAATACAAAAAAAAACAGAGGTCACAAAAGGCGGCCTTATCGCTAAAAAGCGATCTCTTCCAGACAACCTTTGGGTAGTGGAGACACGATTTCAAAAATGTAGGTAGTAGGTGGTGCAGAAAAAGGAAAATATTTAAAAAGAATACCAACAACACAAACGAAAATTCTAATAGACATACATAAATAAATGTAATCATATAAACATACATATACCAACTACATATATAAATATAAGCATATCAAGTAGAGGAAAATAACAGTGTCAATCATTAAAATTAAGGAAGAGACAGATAATATTCTTTGACATTGGATTTAAAAGCGACTACAGATTGCGCTTGTTTTATGTGTAAAGGGAGAGAGTTCCACAGTCTAACAGCCTGAAAAGTAAATGAACAATTGTAAAATTTGGAAGAAGATGAAGGTACAGTTAGGAGCAAATTTTGAGACGATCTAAGTGAGTTTAAGTAAGAAAACCGTTCTTTTAGATAGCGTGGAGTTGCAGGATTAAAAAGTACAGAATAAAGAAGGGAGAGTATGTGAGAGTTACGGCGGTGACGGATAGTGAGCCACTTGAGTTGGGAGCGGAAACTAGAAACATGGTCAAATTTACGTAACCCAAATATGAACCGAATGCAGACATTCTGTATACGCTCAAGTTTATTGAGTTGCTCCTCAGTGAGATCAAGGTAGGAGATATCGGCATAATCAAGAATGGGTAAAAGTAACGTATGAGCCAGCGCAATTTTAGTGGCAATAGGCAAAAAATTACGAAGCCGCCTCAGCGACCCTATAGCAGCAAACATCTTCCTGCTCACCTCACTCACCTGGGGCACCCATGAAAGAGAACGGTCCATTATGACGCCTAAATTTTTGACTTTACTGGATATGGGGATTTGAACTCCGTCAAAGACAATCGAAGGAAGTTTAAGAAAGTCAACTTTGGAAATCAGTTTATCACTACCAAATAAAATCACCTGAGTTTTCAGTGGATTAACCTTTAGACCGTGGTCACGACTCCAATCCGATATACGCACCAAGTCAGCATTAGTACCTTCCATGACGGAGTGAAACTATACTTTTTTCTTAGGGTTGTAATTCTAGATACCATAGTGCTATTTAAATGAAATTCGATTCAAACTATTATTGTGATTACTTGTTGTTATTTTTTCTTAGATATAATTGATTTATAGTTAAGTTTTCGAATAAGCCAAAACCACCTTTTTTTGCTTCCGGATTATAATTTTGATTGCAATTTACTCAATCTTTAAATGTGAGGCCGGGCCTTGCGAGTCTAGACTAGAACAAGTGTAGCGTCAATAGCGTATAAAATTTTAATAAAAATATACTACGGACTTTTCTCTAACAGCATTCAGAAATACTGAAATACAATCACCAATTAATAATAAAAAACCGATTTCAACCGATTTCTCCAGGATACCACCATTTGCCAGAATTTAATTTGCTATAATTTTATTAGCCATCCTCCTCAACAGACATAATATTATTTCTCATAACATCTTATGCCATACTTATTGTTTACTATATTAATAATTTGCCAGAAACTTAGCTTGCCATAAATTCAATTTTCAAAATGTCGTTTGTGTTTTAAATTAGGAGTTCGGATATTGAGTTATTCGTCCATTTATCGTGCACATGCTTAATGCAAATTTAAGACTTATATTGTTTTCTCATAGATGCTATTGTCAGAACTGGATGAAAAAAGAATTGGACCAATTGGCAAGCATCAGCTTTTAAATTAAAAAAACCGGCCAAAAGCATGTCGGGCCATGCTCAGTGTAAGGTTCCGTAGTTATTCAAAAACTACTGGACCGATTACGTTCGAAATAGTTTTATTTTAGAGTATTCTATAATTCACGTTTTTTTTACATTTTTTGGACCTACGGATCAAAAGTTTGAGGGACACAATTTTGTTTTCTTCTGGAGAGGTTATATCCGAAAATATTGACTTGAGAAACAAATTTTTTTAGGACCCTTA
>JALPQI010015440.1:0-29275 GCA_025490895.1 Thaumatotibia leucotreta
GCTTTTTCCGTACGCGATTAGCCGAAACGGCGTCGACTAGTTTGGTGAGACCCTTAGGGTCTCACCAAACCAAACGACGCGGAGTCGGCTTTCGCCGAGTGTTTTACACCACACTATTCGCATTTAGCCGATCGACCGTCTCCGCGGTTGAACACCTGCGTTAAGCAGTCTCAACCTCCGTACGGCCGCAGAAACGCTCGATCGGCTGCGATTTGCTACCGCAACAGTTGTAAAGCGGCGGTCGGCTCTCCCGTGCTCCGTCCTGCCGTCGAGACGTCAGACAGCACGCGTACAGCCGCTGAGTCCGACGAACAGATAGATAGGTCAGCGGGTGATCGGCAATCGTAAATCTCATTTTTGGAGACTAGTTGTTAGTAACTAGTTTGAAATTGAACAGACGTGTATGATTACGACAGTATTACTTCGTGTTGTCAGATCTATTGCAGATTTTTATGTGGGTAATAATTCAAATGAATAAATACAAACGCATCAGTAGCTACTTCGGCCGTCATCGGCTCTTTTCGGCCGTCGTCAGCTATGTTCGGCCGTCGAAGACGCTGAACGGCTTCCGCCAGCTCTGACCGGTCCTTATCGTAGGTACTCGGCCGTGATCGCAGCCGTTCAACTCTTTCCGGCACCGTACGGCGGTATTAGGAGATTTAGGAATGCGAACGTGTGCGTTAGGCTGCAAACGGGGTCGTACGAATGCGAACAGCTTTACGGCAAAACGCCGTTTTCCCGTCGAAAGACGTCGTTTCGCGTGAGCCGAGCCGATTTACGATGTCCTCGCTCTTATTGCGTTGACATAAAGCTTTTTCCGTACGCGATTAGCCGAAACGGCGTCGACTAGTTTGGTGAGACCCTAACATGAGACTCAAAAATATTGAAATATTTATCAAATACTCACGTAATTTAAGTCGATATAAGTGACAGTGAGGGTAGTTTTCCTCGTGTGATTTTTGCTCGTGTTTTGAGAAGTATATTTCGCTCTAGCAGAGCGCAAGCCCACAGTACACGTCGGGCTTCGGTCGCGCGTACTCTATGATGAGGATCCTCTAAATGAATCGAAACATGTCGAGCAATTATCGTCTTAAATTACGTGAGTAATCCGTTTGATAAATATTTAAATAAATACCTGAAACTTCGATATTTGCAATTATTATAAGCTGTAAGCTCTCACTTTTGTATTGGAAACCTCAATTACTGAAAAAGTGGCTATGTAAAAACCCTAAAATCGTCTAAATTTTCCCTTTTTGCTGAGACATTTAGTCGTTTATTGGTAAGGAAAGGGCAAGGCTATAATGATTCTGTGAAATGTCGATTGCCGTACTTTAGATGAATCTGCCAGTAAATCCGAAGGAAAATGCTCTTGGTGCCAAATTACCTGATTAAAATTCATGGAATTTGTACTCTTCTAGGTACTAAAGGGCAATTAACTAAATAATAATATCTACGTATTATCCTTGAAGATACCGGGCTACTTATCATGGTTAAAAAAACGAGAAAAGATATAAATGGATTGGACTAATATTTCCGTCCATCCTCTTATATGCTTAGGTAGTTGTGGCTACGGTCACCTCAATAATTATGTTGACACCTGGATGCTCTCCGTCACTCTTTCGTATTAGTGCGACAAAGACAGTTAGCTGCCTTTCGTTTACAATTGACGATTAAGCGATTGGCAACTTGCCTGAAGTACTTACTATGGGCATTGTACGCTTTGTACAGTGCCATCAGATATATCGTAGCGGCCAGGGTGCTCATAAATATCTGAGCAGGCCTGCTACCGCGAACACCGAAGTTCGTAAATTTCGGAGATTTATCTCTGTCACACCAACGAAGGCATCATTAGAGTGACAGAGAAAAATCCCCGAAATTTGCGAACTTCGATGTTCGCGGTAGCAGGCACGGTGTTTTCACTTAGTTGAAGTAGTGAATTTGATGTACTCATGACGTCATCGGATATGCTTCCGGAAATTAACGTTAGAGGGCGTTGATATCAATTTCAAGATCTTGTGTTATCTGTACAGCCACTATTTTCTTTTCCGTTACGCGCAGTTAACAAAACGAAAGAAATAACAAAGTATTAGTTTTTTTTTCATTACTTGGCTCTCAAAATATTTTTGTTTCATACATAGAAAAATGTAATATTAATTTAGCTATACTTGTATTTTTACTTTTGTCCAATTTGAATTCTTTAGCTACAAATATTTTAAATGCATTTAAAAAATATATTGAATGAACGGAATGTTTTTGCAAGGTCGGCCATAATTAAATTTTCGCTTTGGTTGTCTTCGATGCTTGAACTGGAAGTGCATCGAAACGATATTATTTTAGTGATTTCATACAACGACTGTGCTTGTTCTGGACTCCTATAATTGTGCTTTTCCATGTATGTACTGTACATGGATTGGATTTTTGTAAAAATGGTGCGATGCGGTTAAATGTGTTGTTTGCCTAATTGTGGTAAAATGCGTGAGCATTTTAATGTTACTCAAAACGCATATATATGCAAATTGGAAGCCATTCGCAAAAACCGTTTCAAGATGGAAATGTCCCACGAGCTCCGTTCGCCGACATTAGAAAACTGTGCAATGCGGCTACTGTTTTTTTAATTCAACTTCAATCAAACTGATAGCAAATAATATATGATACAGATGCTTAATAAGTTAGTACCTAAAAACTTTATGGATAAGGCTAGTGTAAAAATAAAACTTGAAAGTGACATGTTTTTTTCGTTTTATTGTTTCTCGATCCTAGTTCGGGCGAACAGAACTAGGTCACATAATGTGTGAACTTCTTCAGCTGATTCCAAATGAGAAATGCTTGGCAAGTTCACACTTGATGTGATCTGGTTTTGTTTGTCCATTATTTCAAAGGTTACCAATCTACAAAGCTATATATATACCTATACATATATATGTATATATATGAGAAAAGTTGCCGTGAATCATCAATAGATGGCGCTGCAAGCAAAAACCTTGACTGATAACTCTATACACTACTATTCAATATACTCTATGGTAGCAGGCCAGGCCTCTATTGTCATGACCGTAGAGTTCATGTTCAGATATTTTTGAACCGCTCCAATATATTTGAGGATCACTGAAATAAGGTTCCCGAATGTTCAGTTAACTGTGTAAGTTGCATCTGCAATATTTTCAAATAAAATTAAATATTGAAACGAGAAATCCTTCAACAAATATTTGCTGTTTGTTATTGTTCAACAAGTGATGGCATTTGGCAGTAATGCACGCCCATATAACTCACGTGCCTTTAGTTTCCGACAGTTTCTGCCTGTATTTCATTCCATTCCAATACTGGCCCCGACTAATTGGTACCTGAGAGAAATAAAGGTATTGCATCTATTTATAGATGACCTTTTGTTAGCTCTCATAGTGAGTATGAAAACAAAGTTACAGAATATTACAGATAATATATTTAGGTCGAAGTACCTAATTATTGTTTCTTTATGTTTTTGTTTATCGACGGCGCGAAGATAGATAATTTAATGGTATCCATGGAAAAAACCAAGGATGTCATCGTCTTTGTAGATAATAATAATAACAAAAAGACGTAGTCTTAAGAGTCTCTCGCTAGATGGCTGGATCAAGGGTCAGATGCAGAAGGCGGTAATCCTGGACACGGCGCGGATAGTCCGTTGGTTTCTCTCTTTGCGACCTTAACCACGGCAGCTTGGGCCCGCTCCGTTGCCGGCGGCAACCTAGGTGAGGTTTATAAAGTGTTTATATTTTGTATGTTGTATTGTATTTTAATATTAATTTTATTAAATACTTTGCTTAACTGAATAAAAGATGTAGTAAAATAAAAAAAAATTAAGCTATCATCGGTGACTTTCCATAGCATTTGACGATGACACATACCGTGAAACACGTTCGCAGATATACCGGGTGTTACATTAGTCGTGATACAAACTGTGAAAAATCTGTTAAGATGGTCTTTCTGAACAAGGTTTCCTTCGGGACCCATATGAAAATCTTTATTTTTTTTAAGACTAGTACAGTTCGAGTTCTTTAATATGTATACATTTTTTCAGACTGATCTCTTACAAATGTGTTTACATAATAATGAAACGAGACTGAAAATCATGAACACTTCTGTACCGATCTGTATGAAAACCGTAATTTTTTTTCGCGACTTTCATATAGGTCCCATAGGAAACCTTGTTCAGAAAGACCATCTTAACAGGTTTTTCACAATTTGTATCACGACTAATGTAACACCCAGTATTTTTACGTTAATACTAATAAATATTAAGGGGCTCTATACAAAATTTGACGGTTTTTGCCAATTTTTACTAAAAATGTATGTGAACGGAGGGTCTAAGGTTTTAACCCTTAATCGGATAATGGGGATATGTTTCCCACCTGTGTTGAATCTTGTGTGTCACTGATTAGGGCCAAAACCAATGAAATTTTGGTGTGACTAGTGTTTGATTAAGAGTTAAGTTGGCGATAAATCCAAGATGGTGTTCTAAAAATGCGTGATTATGGAATAATGTAAGTTTTTAGGTTCGCTTATATTTTTTTGGGTGTACGAATGTTGAAGACACAATAGTGAGGGGTAATAATGATTATTGAAATCAGTAACGAATAATTTGTCATAAAAAAGGGTTCGTACTATTTTTTTTATGAGAAAACTGAATTTATTCATAAATAAATAATGTAACTGCACAGCACGGCACGCACTGCGTGCAGCACGCATAACCATTTTTATATAGTTAGCAGCTTTTTCAAGAGCCAATCACCACGGCTACGCAACGAGGACTGCGGACCGCTGCGATTACAGCATTCGACTTAAACTTTTCTTATTTTGTACGTTGGTGTTGATTTCACCTTGAATTGTACCGCGTGTAAATCTTATACGGGCGATAAAAATCAGTCGTGGAAATCATCAGTGTAATCATGGATTACGAGATTTTTTTTTAAGTTACACTAAGATTTTTTTTAAAGATTTTCGGAGCAGCAATGTAGGGATGAAAATTAAATTTGTTAATATTGATATGGCAGGTATGTCATCTGCTTTTGAAATTAGCTGTCAACGAGCGTTCAACTTGAGTGTGTTGCTCTACATTGCGCGCTGAATTAATTTGTATGGATAATTTTGTTGCTCTAATTTTAAGTAAAAGTTATCTAATTGTACTGAATGTATTATGTCCTATACTAACACCCGTTAGTTAAGAGCTTCACCCGTATTAGACTTACACCCTGTATATGTAACTATGTATTTGCCTACTAGTATTGTTTGTTCCTTCTGCTGACTATTCACCTATTTATGAGAATTTATTCTGTTATTGCTATTTACAGCTAATCATTGCCATTAGTAGCTATTCTTAGATGAAGTGGTATTGAAAATAGGTTGACATTTAATTTCCGCCCGAAACGAACTCGTAAATATCTCAAAATAGTCTCGAATTGATACATAATTAATAATTATTGTTTTTCCTCCATTGTTTTGTTTACTCAAGTATTCCAGAAAGCATTCGAATGTTAGGGAATCATGTTTGATATGATACGCACTTATCAGCCGAAGTAAAGCAACAGCGATAGCGTTATTGTAAATATTAAAAGGCAAATACTAAAGAAAAAAGATAAAGTTTACTAAAGTCCAAGATCCAACCCACGCCCGCTTTTGATCGGTGACCACTGAGACTGAGTGCCTTAGGCAAAACTGAGGACGTGGGTCCGAATCCCACTTCGGACGCTGGTGAACTTGGTTATTTTTCTTTGTAATTTATAGTATACCTACCTACTGATAATTATTTGTGTAGGTAGGTAATAACTAGTATAATTACTTCAACTTTGTGTTCGTGCCGCACGTGCGGCGCGTTAGTACGGGCTCTGCAGTGTTGAAGAAGTTTTACCGTTTAATCCACTTTCAGACTTCTTTACTAAATTATTTTAAATTTACCGTTTAATTATATTTATATCTAAATTCTATAACAATTTTATTCAAGATATCTAACGAAACCTGTGTGGTTGATATGGTTTTAGTAAAGTACTGTATAAACTGTACTGATAAAAAATTATTCTGCTGTAAAAATACCTGTTCTCTATTTATTTATAAGCGACAAAAATATACAAAATTAAAACTACAATATTATTAAACTACACTATAAATAAATATATACTAAACTAAATCTAAATCTAAATTCTTCAAAACAGAAATCATAATATCTACTAAATAATGTTTGATTCGTTCCAAGAATAATATAAATATTGTATTGAGAGAGTAGTAAAGTACCTATAATTTTAAAGGCTTGTTTCATCATTCAGCCTCCGTAGCCTAGTTGGTAGTGACCCTGCCTACGAAGCTGGAGGTTCCGGGTTCGAATCCCGGCGAGGGCATTATTTGTGTATTTATGTATCACAAATATTTGTTCCTTGGTCATGGCTGTCTATTTATTTAAGTATCTACATGTCATCATCATCATCATCATATCAGCCGAAAGACGTCCACTGCTGAACATAGGCCTCTCCCAAAGATCGCCACAATGACCGGTCCTGCGCCACCCGCATCCAGCGGACTCCTGCGACCTTCACCAGGTCATCAGTCCACCTTGTGGGGGGCCTACCCACGCTACGCCTTCCGGTACGTGGCCGCCACTCAAGAACCTTCCCGCCCCAACGGCCATCGGTTCTACGCACAATGTGCCCCGCCCACTGCCACTTCAGTTTAGCGATTCGGAGAGCTATTTCGGTTACTTTGGTTCTGCTGCGGATGGTCTCATTCTTAATCCGATCACGCAGAGAGACTCCTAGCATAGCCCTCTCTATTGCCCATTTGCTCCATAGCCATCTACACGTATCTATCTATTATATATATCGTCGCTGGTATCCACATCACAAGCCTTAATTGAGCTTAACGTGGGACAAGGTCGATTTGTGTAAAGATGTCCAAAAATATTTATTATTTATTATTCAGTTATATTATTCGGGGAAGGCGAAACAGACGTTATACTGTTTTGCAATAATAAGTTCCGTTGAGTTTCTTACTGGTTTTACTTACTTAGTTTAGTAGTGTAGGGTTAGAACAGGTAGTAGTTTCTTTTTTTACTTGCTATTGTGTCTGACGATTAAAAAATGCTTATTACTAGGCTTACTTGAATAAATAATAGTTTGTAGGCCCTTAATATGACATCTAATTGCCGGCAGATTGCATTCGGAGTTTCAGTATTCCAGAATACTGAAACTCCGAATGCAATCTGCCGGCCGCAGACAGGCAAATAAATCCCATCATCATTACATCAACAGCTTATCTCAGTCCACTGCTGGACGTAGGCCTTTCCTATTAAATATGTGTACAGACGCATTAGGAGGTAAATGTCCATAACTGCCACGCTGGCCAAGCAGATTGGCGATCGCAGTAATATGTCCACTATGATGAGCAGAGTAAGCCCATCAAATAAAAAAATAATAAAAAGTTTTCAGCTCTCGGCCAGTGACGGGCATAACCGGATGGCAAATATCAAATCAAAATGGAATACTTAAAGCTCGAATGCCATCCAGATTAAGTATCCGATGATTGGCACTCAATAACGGTTGGTTTGAAGGCCGATCTGGTCCAATCTGCGAGAGTTCGACATCTGGAAGATTAGCGGCTTATCTTAATCCCGTCTATGGTGTTTGTGGTTCAGTTATTATGAGGGATAGATATTGGTCATGGGTTACATTATTTGTAAGCTATTAAGGCATCTGTAAAATTGTACTTGCATGCATTTCATTGTGTTTTATTGCAAATAAATACCTATGACTATGACTATTCAATGACTTTGACTTTAAGAAAAAATGTTTGTACTTATTGGATTTTTTTCTAGTGAGTCATGGATAACTAAGGATGTCCAAATTTCCTGACATACCTACATTTTTTTGTGATATCTCTATGATTTACTACATTAGTGCGATTTGAAATTAGGGGATGATTGTTAAAACTGTTAAATGACGTTGATCTCTATAATCATCCATAAGAAAATATCAAACCCAATAATACGAGGGTTGGCTGGTGAAACCCAATAAGTCGAGCAAACCGGTTTTTGAGATACGAACATTTTGACACTTACGTATGGTTGTCATTTCAATTAATGGTTTGCTCGGCTTAACCCTGGTGAAACCCGATTATTTTAAATATAATCGAGGGTTGCCTGGTGAAACCCGATTATATTTAATATAATCGAGGGTTCATCATCATCATCATCAGCCTATGATAGTCCACTGCTGGACGTAGGCCTCTCCTATTAACTATGCGTATAGACGCATTAGGAGGTAAATGCCCATAATCTCCACGCTGGGCAAGCGGATTGGCGATCGCAGTAATGTGTCCACTATGGTGACGCTGCTGCCCATCAACAATCTTTTATTAAATAATGGTAAGTGACACTTCAATCCCTTAGTCGACTCATACGACACCCGCAGGAGGAGTTGGGGTGGTGACAATCCTACAAGAACTGGGCTTTGTTACTAAATTAGAATCTATGTAAGCCCATTTTTGCTTCATCGTTGACTAAGGCCGTATTGATAGTAGTATAAAAACGTTAAAGAATAAAAAATGTGGGTGAAAATCGTGAAATCACCCGACACAACATTTTCAAATGGCATGAAATACTAAAATACAGGTAACCGAATATAATTAATTATGCCTCAAAAATGTAACGAAGAGTTATATTAAAAAAAAAATTGTATGCACTGATTGTGAGTGATCTCTAGGTGGGTCAGTCCCGAAATAAATGAATCTAAATGATCTCTTTATATAGCTACCTGAAGAGTAATTTTTCAGGAAATATTTGTGTTCATTATAACATGATCTGGCCTGCTACCGCTAACATCGAAGTTCGTAAATTTCGGGGATTTTTCTCTGTCATTCAAACGAAGGAGTCATTAGAGTGACAGAGAAAAATCCTCGAAATTTCCGAATTTCGATTTTCGCGGTAGTAGGCCTGTAAGTGAGTAATTCCAGGATGCTTACCCAAGTTGCCAAGCGCAAGCGCTTAGTAGCATGTCGTAGTTTTCCCTCTCTGTCACTCTTTCATATTAGAGCGACAAAGACAGTTAGCTGCCTTTCGTTAACGATTGACGATTAAGCGTTAGCGATTGGCAACTTGGCTAAGCATCCTAGGACATTAAGGCCATAGTACGAGTATACATGGCGAATTCATTATTTCCTATTCCTTTAATCACACATAGCTACTTACTACCCAAAACTAATTGGACTATGCGTCAAAATTGCCCCAAGACCAACAAACATCAGAGTTGGATCATTAGATAGGTCTTTAACTTTACTTCATATCATTCTATGGGCACGAAATCGAATTCCATTGCAGAACTGAGATATTCATATATTTGTCAGCGTGAATAGGAGCTAATTCAGTACATAAAATCTGTAGATTCAGCCACTAGTTTGTTTGGGTAGCTGCAGCTACCAGCGATCACCTTTATTTGTATGTAAAATAAAGGCTGCTGTCAAAAGAAAAAAAAAACAAATCGAGTGAGGTGGTTAACATACAATCACTTGTGTACATTCTTTTTTTTACACACATCGGTATCCTATTATGTATTAACGAACAGTATTTCTGATTGATTGTATTCACGCTGACAAAAATATGAATATCTCAGTTTTGCAATGGAATTCATCTGGGTGCCCATAGAATGAAATGAAGTAGATTGAAAGACCTATTCAACAATGTAACTTTTAGCTGTGTTGACTTTGGGGCAAAGTTCCATACAAAGTTGGTCATGGTCCTTTAACGAAACGCACACTATAGCCAGAGGCCCTACCACTAGCTTCGATCGTAATTTTCGGGTATTCGTCTCAGTCATTCCAACGAAAGCTTTATTAGATCGACAAAGACAAAACCCCGATTATATTTACTTAGAATATATAAATGTATTTTACTTAGGTAATTTTAGTTTTAGTGGGCACTATAGCTATCCTTGTATTATAAATTCCATATAGATAGTTAACATAGGCTCATGTGTAATGTTAATGTTGACATCATACTTGTGGTGTTGTTAGTAATATTAATAGATTTATATTAGGTACACCCGGCTAAGATCGGATCTAATGTAAGATCGGATGACCGCAATAACTACTAAAATAGTAGTATTTTTCCTCACTGGCTATATTATACATGACGCCATTTCACCCCGCCCCTCTTCCTAGTATGCAGCAACCGCTCAGCCGCATCAGTCGTGAGCTACGAATGTTTAAAAAAAAAGTGAATTTTTTCGAGAATTTTTGGAGATCCGATCTTTAACAGGAAGCTATGCACCTTCTTGTCCTTACTTTAGAGTTGAAATTAGATACTAGTCCGATCTTAAGCCAAGGAGGTTTTTCGGTTGGGTACCTATCTTGAAAAAAAAAAATAGTGCAAGTTTGAGTGTCGATTACCTACTCCTAAGCTATTCGGCTGAGCGGCATCAAGTAAATTTATATTGAAAGCTAGATTTCTTTTTTTAAATTATAATCATCTGCAGGTAAAAGTTAGTGAGAATAAATTTATGATTTTTTTGTGACATCCTTCCAAGTTTCCAACAACCCACCGAAAAATAGTCCGATCTTATCCGGGTGTGCTTACAGTTTCATATTTGGCTCTGTATTTCTATTTACGATTCATACTGACGTTATTGTAACATAGCTGTTGGAATTCCTTCATAAAATAAATAAATAAACTGGCGGATCTCAAAGTTCGTGGTAAGGCTGATGCCATCAGGGGTGTTACCAAGGGCGTCATGAATGTGACACGGATCCGAACAATTGGATCCGTCTGTGGTTATTTCTGACCAGTCATTTCAGTATCCGCAGACTTATTGTCTGAATAGATTACTCGAACGCCCGAAACGCGTGCCGTTTTGTCGCTTCAGTGTTTCGTGGTTCCGATGCCAATTCAGTAGAACCTCGATTATAAATATATATAAGGCTTTATTTCATTTCATGCAGAATATTTATGATACAATATAAAATCGAAATATAGGTTCATAGGTAAAATTGCAACATTTGCAACTAATTCCGATAATATTGCGAATTTGTAACTAGTAGGGGAGACCAGGTATGAACGTAACAATTTTCAGTTTTTGATTTTTTATATTTTTTTGGTAGCAGTTGTCAAACTTTGCATCTTTATGTGCAATAGACACATATTTCATGTATCTATTGGTACCAAAATAAACTTCATACATCGGATAGTTTTCCAGAAAAATGGCTCACAGTGAAAGATGGAATTTGTTGCAATTATCCCTACCCCCAGGGCTGGTTGTAACAGTGCAAAGGGATAATAGAAACAAAGTAAAATAACTATAAAATAATCGATATAATTATGTGTCATTAGTATTTTTAAGTAATCAACAGTCTTAAAATATCACTATCTCAAAGACGAACATTAACAATGAATGAATGTAATTAACATTAGGTATTATATGAGACAAAATTAATTTATACCTATAGGATATACGAGTGACGTGAGAGTAATCAACTTTCTGTCTTATTCTAAATGGCATATAAACAAATGCTTAGGTGTAATCCAAGGAATTAAATGCTTCCTGCATTGTCCTTATTTCTGAGTATACTACTAAGCTAATGATACAATGTACCTGTAATATGATAAAAAAATGTGTTTTACTCCTCATTGACAGTGAATATTTGTTTCCAGAAACAAATCCCGCCTTGAGTAGTGCCGCTGAACTTTCAAGTAAAGCTTTCCTTTACTTTACACGTCTATATAAAGTGATGTGAGCCAGTTGGTACGTCTTTGCTGCGTCCCTGTAGGGCATTTAAAAAAAGGATCACCTCAACTGCAGCTAAAGCTATAATTTCTATTTTATTTACTTCTGTCTGTTGTTATTTTGTGTATATTAGACATTCAGCAACAAAAAGGTACTAAGTATATGAGTTATTTAATAAACGCTAGCACATAGGTGTACCAATGAGCCTCCAATTTGGAAATCGGGATGAAAGTAACAAGTTGTTTCTATCATCCCTGGGTATCAAATTTCCAGAATCCCACAAACACGTAGCAAAAAAATATAAAAAGCATCATTAAAACATTGATTTGCAACCCTCAAACTGTAAATGATTAGTGACTTTACAACACCCATGCAAAACGCAAGCTATAGCGTTTACCATGAAAAAGCTAGCTAAGATTAAAAAAATCGTTAAAAACTTACTTTTGACGCATTTTTCTGGGACCATAGCACTACACGCATAACCTGCCGTCACAGCACCGTGGGTGTAACTGAGGTTAGGGGGAAATCGAAATGGCATCTAATGCCCTGAAGGAAGTTTGGATAGATGTCGTAGAAAAATTTTAAATGAATTTGTTACGTTCATCCCGCGTTACTTTTATACCTGGTCTCCCCTAGTGGGGACAGAATAGTCTATGTTAATGTTATTATTATATACCTATTCTGACTTTACATCTCTTGTTATTATTATTATAATTCAATTTATTTAAAATCAATTTTATGTATTAGTTTATTTAATGCATGTTAGTTGTAAGATATACATATCATGATTATTTGAAAAAAAAAACAAGTCCCGCCAAGTTTCTTACCGGTTCTTCTCGGGGTCAGTGTTGTAGGGTTAGAACCAGAAGTAGTTTTAATTTTATGTACCTAACTAGAGCATTCAAAAGAGTTTGTTGCTATTCCAATTTGAAGAAAGAATCATTTGACTTTGACGTTGCCGCGACAGACTGCCGCATCAGTCATGTGCTAAGCCTACATTTGTAACGATTTTATTACCTACGAAAATTTGAATTATTTTCTGAGCACCGAAGCACGGTAGTATGTATCATTGTTTAGTTTCAATTAAACCTATAACTATTTGGCATGGCACCCAAACTATATAATACTTTAAAGATACCTGATACAATAAGAGGATCCGACATTCCTAAATTTAAAACATTATTATTAGACTTTTTAATACAAAATGCTTTTTACTCTGTGAAAGAATATTTAGATTATAAGCAACTAAACCTAAACCTATTAACTCCGCCGTTGCCGGTCCCAAGCCCGGATGAAAAAGGAGGATTGGTTTTGGTGAAGAACGACCCACCCAGCCGTAAAAGTGTTAACGCCGAACATCGGGCGGCGGACTTATCCAGACAACTCCACTATGGAGCGGTTTCAGTGACCGTGAGGTATTAAATCCCCTCAAAAAGACTGCTATGGAAGGACGTGGGCACCCTGGGTGCTTAGCCAAGTTGCCAATCGCTAGCGCTTCATCGTTAATCGCAGCTAACTGTCTTTGTCGCACTAATATGAAAGAGTGAAAGAGAGGGAAAACTACGTTACGCTACTAAGCGCTAGCGATTGGCATCTTGGCTAAGCACCCTGATGTATTAGCCCAAGAAAAACCCCTCATGGATTGTACGAAGACAAGAGCAACTTCTTTGGACGGCCCCGTTCGGTTACCGGGCCGTGCGGTGTGAAATTGGCGCCAAGAACAGGCACATATGGCGGGACTCCGTAAGACAGAAGCTCATACCACGGGGGCTTCACGACCCTCAGCAATGAGGATACGACGCAAGGAGGGGAAACTTATTACCAGTGCTGCTCGGACAAGTCATCGCAAAACAATTGCAAGACTGCAATAGAACAAGTTCAATGAGTCGCATTATGTACAATATTATATTTTTCAATGACATTTATTACTGCAACCCAAAATTCACCAAACAATGTAAGACTTAAGATTATTATTATCTAAAGCTGGTATTATAGTAATTTATAAGTTAACATTTTGACCTTTTAGTCGCATATCTGTCATAGATTTATCGAAATATTTTTGTAGTGTCAATTTAAATGAATACAGCCTTCACACATGTCATGTGTGAAGGCATTTCTATTAACATTTTTTTCTAACAAAGCTAGTAGTAGTCCTTAATTTACTTATTAATTGTATTTATTTGGACTATATTTTAAATGTGCAGCAATATCAATAATTAAGCAAATAATTGTATTCATTTAAATTGACACTACAAAAATATTTCGATAAATCTATGACAGATATGCGACTAAAAGGTCAAAATGTTAAATTATAAATTACGATAATACCTTTTTATAATAATAATCTTAAGTCTCGACTCTATAACAGTCTTTGTTCCATGTCAATATCTGTTCCTGCGATGACTTGTCCGAGCACTGCCTGTTACAGTAACGGCAGTGCATACTAAATGTCGGAATTATTACCCGCTTACTACATGCGATGTCTAAGCAACCAATGTCTGTAAGTAAAATAAGCAGATAACGGTGTCTTGTCCGAATTATGATCATTAAGGGAGCCTCCAAGCCTCAACGGCTTAGTTCTAAACAATTACAACTACAGTAAGGGCTTAAAGTTAAATTATTGTTAAATTAATTCCAAGTTTGTAATGTACACAGTGGAACATCTGGCCGCTCCCGCGGGCGTAGCTTGGATGGTGATAATGATGCCGACGATATAGACCACTTAATGGTACGTAGATACGCTACGTAGGTATTTGATCAGTGTGTGTTGCCAGCAAGTTGCCAGTGATGGCATACGGTACTGAAATGTGGTCGCTTATAATGGTTCTCATAAGAAGGCTCAAAGTCGCCCAAAAGGCAGAAAGGGGAGATGGCTACGCTGGGGGTCTTTCTGCGAGATTGTATTAGAAATGAGGCCATTCGCAGCAGAACCAAAGTAACCGATATAATATAGCTCTTTAAGTAAAAATGTAAAAGAAACAAAGTAAATCTTAATCAGATCACCATAATAAAAACTAAAGACTTTGAGTTGTCAACAGATTAACTTATGCGAAGTCTTTCAAATTCGCGCTTCGCATCGAACAATAACATGCGAAAATAGATTCCACATTCGAGTTCGCAGCTTCGCATCGTGATTCGCTTGCGAGTGGAGAGCGGACTTCAGAGTGGCATAGCCGCTGTTATTCATGTAATCTGTAGCAATAGGCTTGAATTTACATTAACCACTACTGCAAAGCAATTTAGATGTCAACTCATGTTGAACGATGCCTTCCTACTTAACGGTAGGTAGTTTAAAATTATTAATTACTTATCCGTGACGTTACCTTTAAACGACAATTTGTGCGTCAACCCTACTCTGAGTAAGAGTTGAGTTTATTTTATTTATTTCTATTTTGAATCAAAAGAAAGTATTAATTATGTTTCTATTACGGTTAGATCGCCATTTTGCACGGCGAGTGGCTAGAGGCAGTGTTGCCAGATACTGAAATGCAAAAAGCGTTAGCCACGCTAAAAAAAGCGGAATTTAATTTAATTATTTAAAAAAACTATGTTTTTAATTTTTCTCACCAGTAAATATTATTGTTAATACCTTCACATTGAACCACGTACCTTTAAACCTTCTTCTTTGTCTGAGCCTATTTCCCATGTCTCTTGGAGTCGGCCCTCAAAGTATCCACACCATTATTTATTTAGTGTCAAAATGGCGGCGCCTGATCCACCAAAAGGTGGAACTTTTTGAAGACCTGCGGAGAGCTGATTTAGATGCCAAGCGTGAACCTCCAGCAGCAATATTTTATAACTATGTGGACGGTGTCCTCACGTGTAGTGAATGTTGGCGCACGTTCGCTAATAAAATTGGCTAAATATTGCAGTCATTTAAGGGCACATGAAAGGGCACTCCATCGAGCCCTTAATTAAGTAATGTGTCAAGTTGCAGTCGCTGTACCCGAAATCGACGAGGAGGGTATACATGGTGTAATCGATAAGTGCTTACAGGCCATAATTCCGTAAATATGAGAGATATCAGAAAAAAATTACTGATACCGAGAGTATGTTACAAATCGAGTAAAATTACACTAATAACTTTTTTGAAATAAAATCAGAAGTATCCTAAATTTTAACTGCAAACCCTTCCATACATTTAGTAGGTAACCGTTCATTCAAAGATAACAAACTTTTAATTTCATAATAAATGTTAGATTAATTATTTCATAAACGATAGAATTATTATTTTATTACAATGTATTCGTACAAATAACAAATCTCTAACAGTTTTCTCTCTTACGACACCCGACATTCTTTAAGGCTGTAAGTCGTCATACTTAATGTAGGGGAGCGTTTTAACTTAGTATTTTTAATATGACTTCATCTATTTAGAAAAAAGTTATTAATGTAATTTTACTCGTTGGGTAACGTACTTTCGATATCAGTTAAAAGTTTTCTGATATCTCTCATATTTACGGAATTATGGCCTGTAAACACTTATCGATTACACCCTGTATATATTATATAAGTGTCAAAATTGCATATTTGTAAAAATGCGGAATCCGCACTACCATAAGGCGGATTGCGGATCCACAGCGGAAAATGCGAAGAAAAATGCTCAAATGCGGAGCGTCTGGCAAAACTGGCTAGAGGTCATGTTGAAATAGGAACTGGCCAGCCATAAAAAGTAAGTTCTGGGGTTATATATTCAGTCTAGGGTAATAAAATCTAGGTCACGTACTTCATAAGATTTAGGGCATGGATGACGCAAGAGGGTATAAAATAGAATCAACTGTCTATTGTTTGGACAAAAGAAAGAGTAGGGGTGGCAGGTATTCAAACACAAATTTGCTAATACATATAGGCTAGGATAATATAGGTAGGTGTAGAACCAAATAATCGTTCATATTTTAACGAAAAATTGGTTTAAGTTTTATATGTTTTTTTTTTGTATTTTTTATATCCTTTTGTTTTGTTTTTATTTGTTTTGTGAGTTTCTGCGCCGTGTTGTGTTTCCTTCCGTCCTGTCGCCAAATGGTCCCTACGGAAGACCAGCGCTGGCTGAATAGCCAGCATCTTCTCTCAGCCAGATTCAAAAGAGTTTGTTGCTATTCCAATTTGAATAAAGAATTATTTGACTTTGACTTTGACTTTGACATCATGCTGAGTAGGGCCCATTTCGTGGCACTATGTAGACTGTATTTGTTTGTTTTCATTCTGTAAAGTGTAAGTGTCATGAATAAATGTTTTGAGTTTGAGTTTGAAAAATGGGTCTCAATTGCGTAAACTTACGTTTAATATTATCCTGAGTTTACGCGATAAAGACCCGTTTGGTGTTAAAATATGAATGATAATCATGAAAGCAAATCAAATATAGGTTATAACACATATACCTTTAAGATTACTAGATGAAATTAATATATAAATTACTGTCAGCGTCAAGCTTGTATTCATAATGAATTTATCATTAATAATGTTCTCTCCAACTCTTCCCATGGGTTTGGGTGTCGTAAGAGTCGGGGTGTTGACATATGTATTCTTACTGCCGTCACCACACGGCCGACCTAATGTCCAGTTATTTTTTTTATTAAGAGCCTATACGATCCCACTGCAGGGCAAAGGCCTCCCTCAAATTCTTCCACGTATCCCTATCCCCTGAAGTCTCCCACCAGTCCTTGTCAAAGGCGTTAAGCTCGTCACGCCATCTCTGGCGCGGTCTACCGCGACGCCTTACAAGTTGTGGCACCCAACGTGTGGTTACCTTAGCCCACAGGTTATCCGGCATCCGACAGACGTATACCACCCAGTCCCATTTAAGCTTGGCGGCAGTTGCAGCTACGTCTGTTATTCCCGTTCTGGAGCGCAGTATTGTATTTTTAATGCTATCGGTTAATTTCACACTCAAAATACTATGCTCCATGGCCCGCTGACATCGTCGTGTGATATGAATATGTTCTCTACGCAACGATAAAAATGGTCCCACGGGACATAATAACAAGAATGTACTTAGTCAAACTGGGTCAAACTTTGACGAATGCGTAGATCTGGCTCGATCGAAGTTTCCTAAAGTAATTTTGTCGTTTTATCTGTCTGATACATATAGATATACTGGGTATCGTAATATTAGACGGGCTATAAAGCCGCCGGAAGTTTGGGCGTTAAGTAATTCCGGTTCTTTGTAAATATACATAATATAGATATAGGACATGGATGGATATATGCCCCAGTAACTTTATATTTTCTGTGTTTGCGTCTTATTTGGTTAAGGCCTAGCCAAATGAAATGCGTGATCAGTACGTGCACAGCACACCGCGCCACGCGAGCGGTATATCATCTATAATGACTTTTCATACGATAGAACGCGTACGCCACGCATACGCGCAATGGCCCGTGCTACGCACGTATCGGGCGCGGCGGGGCCTAAATCTGATTACTTATATACAGCTTATATACTCGTCAGCCTGGATCCCCACGAAGGTCTCAACCCGAAAGAGTTGCGGATCTTCACGGACGGGTCCAAAACAAGGTCAGGTACCGTAAACTGGGGTTACATTGATCAATTTTAAAGTTCGAACTTCAATATCTTCTAAAATTAGGCGTAAAAAATTCCAAAAATAAAATAGTAACATCAACTTTTTGTTATCTTCCTCGGTAAAAAAATTTGAAACGCTACTTTTAAAATGTATGAAGATAGAAAAATAAAACGTTGTGATCAAAGTTAAACTGACATTGGGGTTACTTTGATACCTTATGTTTTTTTGAGAGTAATTAAATGTTAACCCTTACAGGAGTACTTTCTCCTAAGGAAATAAATAAATCCGTTCGCAGTATCAAAAATTACAACAATTTACGTCGGTTTGGGGTTATTTTGATCAAATATTTGTTTTTATTTTTATTTTATTTCATATTCCCTTAAACTAACACTAACAGACATGCTACACATGTTAATTTTACAGGAGTGCATTGGTACTTATTTTAGGTATAAGTTATATAACTCTAGAACCAGTGTTTTACACTATGACTGAAGTACAGAGCTTGGGGTTGTGATAGCCTCCAGGTAACGGCTACTAGCTAATAGAAACTGAGTTTCAGTACTGTGGAATATATCCAGATTACTGTCACTGTCCAATATGCTGTTGAGAAGAGTCAGGGCATGGTGCAGTGGTGAGTGCGATTGAACTCGAGTTCTTGCCGCCGGGACAGCAAATAGAACACGGCGGCGGGGACGGAGTTGTATGTTGGAGATAGGACGCACATGGAATGAGATGAGGGATAACAAGAAAGGATTGTAACTTTGGCCGCGCAATACACGAAAGAAGTACTTTATGAGGAAAATATTTCTTCTGGACTCCAGGGATGTGTAATTTACCATACCCAACACATAAATAGTAGGATAAAGATGAGGGTAATATCCATGAACTTTACGATACAGGAAGCGAACAAATGATTTCTGTACCCTTTCAAGCATAAGGATGTACTGCTGCTCATGTGGGCTCCACACCATCGCGTTACATTCAAGTCTGCTTCGTACATATGCGTTATATAATATACTAATAGCATTTTGCGAGTCGAGACATTTACACTGGCGGATAACAAAGCCCAAGGATTTCCTAGTATAGCAGCATTACAGGTAGTAACAATGTGATCGTTAAAAGTAAGGTGCGTGTCGAATAATGTACCCAGGTCTCGACAGCATGAGATTCGTTTGAGAGGCTTGTCTTCTATCATATATAGTACACCAAACGAAGGAAACTCAGAGGAAAAAACTCGTGTATAAACGAATTTTGGCATGGTTGTAGGGAATGGTGTTTTAAACCACATACTAAAAGTACTGGTGGTTAGGGGTAGAGCTAACGGGGGGAGGGGGGTGTAAAGGTACTTATTTTTAATGTTTCGTAAATAACTCGTAAACCGTGGCTTATAGCAAAAAAGGGTCTAGTACATAAGTAATCTACATAAAATTCTCTACAAAAAAAGTATATGCATGTTTCCTCTGGGATCAATATGTCATGAGATAAGAAAGCACGAAGATGGACACAATAGAAATAAACACATTTGTTTAAGTAGGTATGGCACATACAGAATGCTCGCGAGCATTCCAAAAGATTTGAATGCTCAATTCCTGACCATATTTAGAGTCTTTAATGTTACATAAAATTTCCTGGATTCGGCTTAGTTTCAGAGATAATCAACCTTTTTCTCGAAATAAGTTTTTCGACGTTACTCGTCATAAAACTTCTTTTTGATTATAATGCTATCACAATGTATTTTAATATTACCACACCTTTTGCCTGGCAATCAAAAAATGGTAATAAACTTGACGAAATAACCAGTCCCTAAAAAAATATTAAAATGAATAATTTTTGCAAATTGTTGTTATGATAAAAAGTACTGGAAATGTGAAAAAGTATTCAAAAAGTCTAAAATAAAAGAGAAAAAAACTTTTTTTTTGGTGGTATTTGACATTAGGTCTTATAATAATTTTTGTTTATTTTGATATCTGGAATGCATACTTAAAATCTTTTGGAATGCTCTCGCCTGGGCGCGCCCTGTATGCTTATTTGAATAAATAAAATTCCTAATTATCTTCTAAACCTAAAATATTCTCATAATCATCGTCAAAAGATTTTTACTGTGCATTCTAGACATCAAAACAAAGAAAAATTATTATGAGACCTAATGTCAAATACCACCAAAAAAAAAATTTTTTTTCTTTTTTTTTAGACTTTTTGCATACTTTTTAACATTTCCAGTACTTTTTATCATTACAACAATTTGTTAAAATTATTTATTTTAATATTTTTTTTAGGTACTGGTTATTTCGTCAAGTTTATTCCCATTTTTTGATTGCCATGCAAAAGGTGTGGTAATATTAAAACACATTGTGGTAGCATTGTAATCAAAAAGAAGTTTTATAACGAGTTACGTCGAAAAACTTATTTCGAAAAAAAGGTTGATTATCTCTGAAACCAAGCCGAGTCCAGAAAATTTTATGTAACATTAAAGACTCTAAATATGGTCAGGAATTGAGCATTCAAATCTTTCGGAATGCTCGCGAGCATTCTGTATGTGCCATACCTACTTAAACAAATGTGTTTATTTCTATTGTGTCCATCTTCGTGCTTTCTTATCTCATGACATATTGATCCCAGAGGAAACATGCATACACTTTTTTTGTAGATAATTTTATGTAGATTACTTATGTACTAGACCGTTTTTTGCTATAAGCCACGGTTTACGAGTTATTTACGAAAAATTGAAAATAAGACCCTTTACAACCCCCTCCCCCCGTTAGCTCCACCCCTAACCACCAGTACTTTTAGTACGTGGTTTAAAACACCATCCCCTACAACTATGCCAAAATTCGCTTATACACGAGTTATTTCCCCCGATAGGCAACTTTTGGTCTTCGTTAGGTGGGCTAATAATCGTAATGAAGAAATTGGTGAGCACGACTAAATGACATGAATGAGCACTTATCTTCATTCAAGGACAATTTATTTCTAACACTCCAAGTACAAACATTACTGATATCCTCTTGCAATTGAACGCAATCGCGGTGACCACTAATGGATTTAAGTAATTTTAAATCGTCAGCAAATAGTAAGCATGTGGAGTGTTCTATTGATTTAGGCAGGTCATTTATAAGAATGAGAAATAGGAGAGGACCGAGATTACTACCTTGACCAATACCAGATAAAACTCTATAGGGAATTGACCTTGATCGACCGAACTGAACATACTGCTGCCTGCCTGTAAGGTAGTCATCCAACAATTCCAACAGTGACAGAGAGAAACCAGCTTGAGCCAGTTTCTCTAATAGCGTGTCATTGTCAACTCTGTCGAATGCTTTTCGGTAGTCGAAATAGGCAACATCCACCTGTTTCCTTCCATCCAGGTTGTTAGCTATAGCAGTTGTACCATTTATTAGATTAGATGAGGTCGATCGCTTTGGTAGGAATCCGTGCTGCTCATCACAAAACCAGCCATTAAGCTGCTGATGTATGCGAGAGCGCAAAATGCTTTCGAATACCTTTCCAAATACGGATAGCAAAGCAATTGGCCTGTAATTTTGAATATCATCCTTAGAACCAGATTTAAACATGGGTAATACTTTTGTTATTTTCCAGAGAGATGGGTATGTTCTTAATTTAAGAGAAAGATTGAGAATAAAGTGCAAAGGCCGAACAAACACTTCACGGCAGTCTTTAACTATGTACTGAGGAACTCCATCAGGATCTTGGGTGTGTTTGGGTGATAATCTGTTAATGGCTTTACGCACCTCATCTTCAGAGATGTGATCAATACTAACACGCCAAATAGTCTCTTGGAATCCCATAGCAGTAGCAGAAAAACACGCGGCCAAAGGGTCTAGGGTAGGAGGCGTAGATAGGTAAACATGTTTAAAGAAATTTGCAATTGCGTCAGCTACTTCTTGCGGCGACATGTGTGCAAACGCAGCGGGTGACGCTGACTGTCTGTTTTGTTTGACAAATGTCCAGAATGAGGACGGATCATTTACAATATTCAATTGAATTATTTTAAGGAATGATTCGTGGTTTTCCTTTGATTTAACACTAACTAGTTTTCTATAGTATGTAAAGAACGCATATTGTAGCTGATCTCCAGTTTGTTTGTATTTTTTATGATACATATTCTTTAAATTATTTAGATGGATTAATTCAGCTGTGAACCAATTAGGATATATTTTCCGATTCATTCCATTCTTTATTGGTGGAACACATTTCGAAATTAATTCATTGACTATAGTATAGAAACAGCTGACAGCGTCATCAGTAATGCTGCAGGCATATACCGGTGACCATACAGCATTACCCAACATGTGATATAGCAAAGGTAGGTTAGCCCTTCTGTAGTTACGAGGAGTGTCCGAGACAGTAGTATCATCACCATCATTGCTATTTGTGTTAGTGAGTGCTGTAGTAGTAAATAGAGTGGTGCATGTGAAGGTTATCTCAAGAGGAAGGTGGTGTTTCTCAGAGGACACAAGGCCAGTGACAGCTTCTGTTACCGTTACATCAAATATATTACTATTTGTAAGAATTAAATCTAAAATTCGGTTGAGTCTAACAATGCAATTATTTTGCTTTAGATTACAATGGGATTGCAGAAATTCAAAATCTTTACGAATAGTTGTGGAAGTAGAATATAAATTAAAATCGCCTGCTATGATTACAGGTACAGAATGTTCCGAGATTAAGCGCTCTATACAATTAAAAACGGAATAATATCTACTTTGATGGACATTAGGTGCTAGGTACACAACGCATAAAATAAATCGCAAGTGTCTCTTAGTTATTTGAGCACAAATAATTTCGTCATTAGGTGACGCACCGAAGTCCAACATCTTGAGTTGAAAAGGCTTGCGGGCGGCCAACAGGACGCCACCTCCGCCGCGAGGGATTTGTGATCAGAGTAACCCCGAAATAAAATAAAAAAACTTCCGTATTTAACTTTATTAAAAACAAAAATCAAACATTGAAGAGAGAACAATCTTCTTATAATATAAACAGTCAAATGGATAGACATACCATAACCAACTATACGTAAGATTCTGATCAATGTGACCCCATGTAGGTGATCAAAGACACCCCATTGAATAAAAATAATTGTTATAAGTACTAAGTTTGAATTGAAGACCCCAAAACCGTTATATTTGTATACCTAAACACACTTGTGACAAGTTAATTGTGATTAAAAACCGTTCACCTCACTACCCTTATTGTTAGTTTAGAAGTTATTTTACACACAAAAATAGCAATAAGAATACGTAAACATAAATACGTGATTCGCTATATTAACGGCCGTACTCACTTAATGTGTGTCTAATCCATTAATAAGAACAACTATCGTTCTTGCCAGACTAATAAAAAAATATATACGAATGCGTTTGGTAACGAGAGATATCCGCGATTAAAAAATAAAAGAAGTTTTTATCAATGTAACCCCAAGGTTCAAAGTAACCCCAGTTTACGGTACTGGCTCTGGAGTATTTTCGGAGGACCTAAACATACATATCT
Source organism: Thaumatotibia leucotreta (assembly GCA_025490895.1). Taxonomy (NCBI): domain Eukaryota; kingdom Metazoa; phylum Arthropoda; class Insecta; order Lepidoptera; family Tortricidae; genus Thaumatotibia; species Thaumatotibia leucotreta. The sequence continues at coordinate 23,762 of JALPQI010015440.1, forward strand.
CTACACCATTAGGGGCCTACAACACTGTCTTCCAGGCGGAGTGTAAGGGCATCATAATGGCAACATACACAATAATCTCAAGGAAGGTAATGGACTACCCCATCCGTATACTTTCTGACAGCAGATCAGTACTACAAGCCCTGCAGAGTTACACTATAACCTCGGGGCTAATTTACGAATGTCACAAAGCACTGTCGGAGGTATGTACAACCAATAGCATAACCCTACAGTGGATAAAAGGACACAGTAACTCGCGAGGTAATGATGCAGCTGACTCATTGTCAAGAGGCACTGTATTGGCAAGAGGAGGCTCAGAGGTGGAAACGATAGGACCAGAGCCGATCATACCATTGCCACACGCCTGGCTGCGAAGCACATTTCGACATAACACCAAGGTAAAACACCAGACCTAGGTACTTGTAGGCAATCAAAAGAAGCCCTACCGACAATCAATCCCGGGTTGTCACGGAGGCTGAAACTGATGAGAGGCCACAGCTCCGTCTCCTCACTGGAGCTATAATAGGCCACGCCTCACTAAACAAACATTTGTTTAATATAGGTGTTACAGACAGTCCCCTATGCAGAGCCTGCTTGGAGGAGGAAGAGACAGCCGCCCACGTCATTATCGTGTGTCCAGGGGTGGCAGAATACCGGGCACAACACCTCGGTTACCCGAGGTCTCTCCCAGAAGTCGTCGGCAACATCAAGGGTCTGCTAGGCTTTCTGGTAGAGCTGGGTTGGCAAGAGTAGTGCCGACAACCCATCACGCAAAATAGGCGCAAAATTTTTGACGTCGAGTTGCGGAAATTTAGCCCGCGCAAACCTATAACCTATACTCGTCAGCCTCCGTAGTCTATAGTGACTCTATAGTGAGTCTATAGTGTATAGTGACCCTGCCTACAAAGCTGGAGGTTCCGGGTTCGAATCCCGGCGAGGGCATTATTTGTGTATTTATTTATCACAAATATTTGTTAGCTTACCGTGGGACTAGGTTGATTTGTGTAAGATGTCCCAAGATATTGATTTATTTATTTATACAGTGCTGCAGTGTGTAAATCTAATACGGGCGATCATTAAACCAGACATGGGATTCATTAGTGTAATCAACTAATCATGGATTACAAAGTTTTTTTAAAGTTACTCTTAATTATAACCCCACAGATTTTTTAAAAATTATCGGAGCAGCAACGTAGGTACGAATTATTTGTTATTGTCGATATGGCAGTTATGTCATCTGCTTTTTAAATTAGCTGTCAACGAGCGTTTAACTCGCGTATGTTGCTCTACATTGCGCGCCGAATTATTTTGTATGGAAAAATTTGTTGCTCTAATTTTAAGTAAAAGTTATTTGAATCTACTTATTATGTCGTAAACCAACACCCGTTAAGAGCTTCGGCCGGATTAGACTAACACCCTGTATTATGTAGTTGGTATTATGAGGTCGCCTCACTTAATAGTTCTAGCTAGTGCAAAAAACCAGCGAAACTTTATGTTTTTATAGTTTTACTAAACTAAAAGCCTGCATGTTTTCAGGATATTTTTAAAAGTTTATATTATGTGATTTAATATTAGATAAGAATTTTGTCTATCCACTTATATAAAATATGATTCATGTAGGTCTGGCTATATGGCATGACTCTTTTTTTAACCGACTTCAAAAAGGAGGAGTTTCTCAATTCGACAGATTTTTTTTGTTGTACGTATGACGTATGTTACCCGATATCTCCGAGAATCGTGAATCGATTTTCATTTTTTTTGTGTTCAAATGTGTATAACCCCGAGATGGTCCCGTTGGCACCAAGTTGGCGTCTGATGATGGGATCTTCGAGAAATCGAGGGATCTCTTAAATGATAGACATGTATGGAACTTTTGGTAATTTTCATTCGTTTACAAAAATTTGCATTCAGAAAGTAGGATTTGATGATAGGAAACCAATGGTGGAAACCACAGATGATAGGATCTTGGAGAAATTGGTTGAAGTTGGTTGTTTATAAATTTTAACTTTACATAGTAATACGTACCTTAATAATGTTTGTCCCTTTCGATCTCATCAATATCTCTATAAGACCGAAAGGGACAAACAATACTTAGACGCTTGTTAAGTAAGGAGGCGTTTATTAATGAGGGGGTTAGTTTATCGCAAACATCAAAGCATCTGACTCTGCGACCGTATACATATAACACGGACTTTTAACGCCATCTAAAAAATGCCCCCAAAAATTGTTCAATTGTGCCAACTTGGGCAGGACAAAGCGTTTTTTTTAACACCGCGCAGCATATATCGGCGCAACATCTTTGACAAAATGTTTATAGAATATAGCCAATCAAAACTTTGATGGACCAATCACAACTATTTTTAAATGGCGGCTTCAGTTTTTATAGGTTTGCATTGATATTCATTGCCGTGATACATTGAAGAGGGGGTGACACTCGTCAACTAAAATTCAGGACCGTTTTTAAAAGGTAATTTAATATGGCGTGCGGCTTCCATGTTTTATTTGTTCATAGATGAGACTAGACGCATTGCATAGTTATAGTTACCGAGATAATGCACATTATTAGCAATGTTGTTCAAGTCTATTTTTAGCTTCCTCTGTTTATATGTAAATTAAAATCCTTCTTGGGGTCAAACTATTCCGAGGAAGAATCTTAGGATTCCGTTAAAGACTTGTTCGCGGAACCATTTTATTAGGATCTTAGAATTTGGAAATAGCTTTAATAATATAAAATTGCTCAAATATAGCAACATGACAATCTTAACTAACTTTAAGATTAAGTGGAAGAAATCCCTTACAGGAATAAATTCACCATTATGCACACGAGTTTCAAGAATTTACATACATTCATACATACATACCTACCCGATGGATGCGGGTTGCGTAGGACCGGTCATTGTGGCAATCTTTGAGGGAGGCCAATGTTCAGCAGTGGACGTCTTTTGGATGATATGATGATGATGATAATATATACATACAATCCATATATCGGTCATTCTCAAATGTCTAGCTGTTTTTTTATATGGAATTTCACTTCTAATATTCACACTTTTTTCAGTGTCTAAAAAGTGACACGGTAATTTGAATTAGGCTTTAAGAATGGCCGAGATAATGGAATCTGTAGCCATGGGAATCTGTTAAAGAAACCGGTAGTCCCTTAGAATTCTAAGAAACAATGTATATTAAATATTTAATGGGCAGTACTCAAAAAAAGGTAAAGGTATTAAACCTTTACAGTTTATTTCATATGACGAAGGGGGCTGGCATGATAAAGAATTCAACTTTAGAATGCTTGCCGTCTCTGTCATGTAGAAGAATCTAGATAGGAGGGCAGTCAAAAGTGGACAGGCTTCATGTGAAGATCTAGAATTGTATTGATTTAATGTAATGAAGAAAAGATTATTGTAAAAGTAATATCGAGGAAGCCCTAATTGTTTGATTGCATGCGGAAGTCCTCCCACAGTACGAAAAATTCTGTACAAGAAAAAAATACAAAAAGATAGTGCTATAGGGTGTTCGTTTTTGAGACCGGTGCCCTATAAAGGGGGCCTCGTTACACTGGTTCGTTCAATGTCGCTCGTTCTCGTCTCAATATAACCAAGGCCGAGGGATTTAATTGAAATCCTGTCTTTTACTAAAAACAATTACAGTAGATTGTGGGCTTAGGACATAATGAATTACTTCACTATCCATCTTCTGGCGGTTTTACTAAAATACTTGTTTATGAGCTATGTTAACATTATATGCGTGTGAAGAATTTTATGAATTAACGTGGATTCTAGGGTCATGTAGGAAGACTTACTACAGAACCCGATACTATATGAAGGGTCCACGAAAAAAACATGTCCAGTCAATTCAAATTACAGAAGGAAAAACCACCTTACTTTAACAGTATAAGGTGTGAATTTGTCGTGATTTTTTTAGGCAATGGACATGTTTTTTTCGTGGACCCTTCATTTAGTCATAATCCTTCGCTCGGCGGTCTATGTTTTTTTTTTGTTTCTAAGACGATCTCTGTCACAGTGTTTCACAGTGTTCATATGTAACTATTTCTGCATTTATTATTTAAAATTTCCTCAGTTGCTGTTTTATAATATTGTAGTTAATTTGTGTCTGAATATAGAATATTATAGTAATCTGAAATAATTCGTCAGTTGTAATATGAATTAATGTAACCACCAAATGACGATTTTTCAGGAGAGCCCAAAAACGAATTTGACATTTATAAAGTATGTTGTATCTTTTTAGTTAATTATCCTATTGAAATGATGTTTATCTTGTTTGTTTTATTTTTGAGAGGTCTATTTGACACACAGTTACTAACTTTGACCACAGTCGTAGTTCCAGAAATGGCTGGTGCTTACGTTAAATATATTTAAATAATTTTGGAGTTACGTTAATAATTTAATGAAAATCATCAAAAGTGGATTTCATAACTTAGTGTAACTCACAAATTGAAACCAAATTGCTTATAAGCCATACATTACAAATGGCGCTTACAACATTGACATTTATAAAAATATGGCGAGTACATTAGGAAGGACATATTTTGTACTTACAAATTCGTACTTACGTTAAAATATTGCCTATGATTTTATGAAACCTTTACATACGTTAATAAAAAACGTAGAAACCTAATAAAATGGCAAAGTTTTTGTTAACGTAATCGATATTTTTTCCCGAATATCAATATTTTAAATACACCGTTCGAAAGAGCAGGAAATTTGCAGTCGAACGGTATACTTAACTCAATTTCGTCATTTTGGTGGTTACATTAATTCATATTACAATCGACGAATTATATTCTGTATTTGTAATAACCTATGGTGCGTTTGATATGCTCTTTATTGTGACATTCTGTAGATGCTGTATGATATTGATATTACAGGTACTATGTACATGCTAAGCCCCAGACATGTTTTTTTCGTGGACCCTTCATTTAGTCATAATCCTTCGCTCGGCGGTCTATGTTTTTTTTTTGTTTCTAAGACGATCTCTGTCACAGTGTTTCACAGTGTTCATATGTAACTATTTCTGCATTTATTATTTAAAATTTCCTCAGTTGCTGTTTTATAATATTGTAGTTAATTTGTGTCTGAATATAGAATATTATAGTAATCTGAAATAATTCGTCAGTTGTAATATGAATTAATGTAACCACCAAATGACGATTTTTCAGGAGAGCCCAAAAACGAATTTGACATTTATAAAGTATGTTGTATCTTTTTAGTTAATTATCCTATTGAAATGATGTTTATCTTGTTTGTTTTATTTTTGAGAGGTCTATTTGACACACAGTTACTAACTTTGACCACAGTCGTAGTTCCGGAAATGGCTGGTGCTTACGTTAAATATATTTAAAAAATTTTGGAGTTACGTTAATAATTTAATGAAAATCATCAAAAGTGGATTTCATAACTTAGTGTAACTCACAAATTGAAACCAAATTGCTTATAAGCCATACATTACAAATGGCGCTTACAACATTGACATTTATAAAAATATGGCGAGTACATT